>PVIY010004783.1:66607-78973 GCA_004026745.1 Myrmecophaga tridactyla
TCCTTCCTTCCTTCCTTCCTTCCTTCCTTCCTTCCTTCCTTCCTTCCTTCCCTCCCTCCCTCCCTCCCTCCCTCCCTCTCTCCTTCCTTCCTTCCTTCCTCCATCTCTTCTTTCCATCTTGAAGGAGGCAAGTGGTACTACTTTATGTTAAAGTTTTATAGTTAACCTGGCTCCTTCATATGTGTTATTGCACTTTATCCCCTTAGCAGCAATGTGAGGTAGGCATTTGATCTTCATTTTGACTCAAGACTCAGCTGTGACTAGATCACGTTGATATACATCCATTTTCTGAAGTCTAATGCTTTTTTAAAAAAAAATTTATTTTTGAATTGCCATGTTTGCCTCTCCAAGAGGTTTAGAATTTGCTTGAAGATATGCAGCCAGCAGACCATCAAACAAGAATTTGGCCCAATCTTCTAAATCTTATTTAGAAATACTTTCTACTGCCCACCAGTGAAGAAAGCAAGGTTTGAGAAGTTCATTTATTCCATTGACCCATATTACTGAACTCTGAAGCTCTAGTATTGATCTGAGTAAATCTCATTGAATCCTGGCCAGCATCTGCCCCTGTGTGATGTTTAATTCTATAAGCAAATGACTCCACAAATTCACCCACTTCCCAGGAGAATCTGGCCCCTTGAGTTTTACTACTGCTGGCTGAAGGCTTTTTGTCCGATTAATCCCCCACTCCAGATATTCTTCTGCATTGCTACCCAACATTTAGATTCAATAAAAATGTTTATTTTCTAGTACAATGGAATTTTCCTCTGTTCCTTCACTCTCTTGACTGGTCTGTGTGCACTTTATTTTGTCTATATAATTTGACAACGTCATGAAGAAAAAAGCACATTGTTGATACCAAATGAGAGTCACGTCATCTTGTGGTATTGATGAAGCTTGTGTCATCTCTTCTACAAGTTGCTACCCTGTGCTCTGGGGACAGTCTCTCAATGACAGACGGCTGGTTTTCATGGGCTCTTGGTTGGGGATAACTCCATGAGGGTCATCAAGGATGACTCAGATACTGTGGTGGTTTGAAGTTGTATGTACCCCAGAAAAGCATGTTCTTAAATCCAATCCATTCCTGGGGATGTGAAACCTTTGTAAGTAGGACCTTTTGTTGAGAATACTTCAGTTAAGGTATAGCCCACCTCAGTCATTATGGAAATCTTTACTCCTCTTACTGGAGTCCTTTATAAGAGAATGAAATTAAGACACACTGAGACAGAAGCAAGAAACTGCAATCAACGAAATCCAGAAGAGAAGGCAGAGACCAGCAGACGCAGCCATGTGCCTTCCCATGTGACAGAGGAAGCAAGGACCTCCAGCAGGTGGTCTCCAGCATAGCTTTGATGATGCCTTGATTTGGACATTTTCCCATCCTCAAAGCCATGAACGGATAAATTCCCATCGTTTAACCATACCCATTTCCTGGTATTTGCTTTGAGTAGACTAGGAAACTAAAATAGATATCTAAAACCAGAGATAATCTAAGGACTTCAATGTTGCTATGAGATGCTCTCTTTCCCCTTCCTGTACATAAAGAAACAAACCAACTGGTGTTTTCTCCTTTAGTTTTCCTTATCACCACTTTGGGTGTAGGCTAATGAGCATCAGATGATTAGAAGCAGCCATGCAAATTCTTTGGGGAGTCATTAGATGCTAATTCACAGCTTGTTAATTCCCACATTATCGTTTCCCCCCACAACAACTCTGCACCTCCCCTGTATCCCCCAACTTCTTCCTGAATTCATGATTTAAACCAGATTCTTGAGAATCATCCTAAATTCCTCCTTCTGCCTCACAGCAACAGCCAACCACTCACTAAATATCTTGATTGTACCTAAAGTTTCTACAGTCATACTCCTTCACTGCCATGCTCCTTCTCTAGTTTAATCTGTTGCATGTGGCACCTGGATTGCCATGGTTTCTTGTTTGTTCTTCCTGTCTCTAGTCTCACCTTGCTCCTAGAGTGAGCCAAGCATCACCATGATGGGCAAACTTCATTGCCCTTGGAATCCAGTCCAAACTCCTCTTATAGCAAGGAATACAATATTTTTCCTGTTCTGCGCCCTGCCTACTTCTCCAGCTATATCTACTTGCCTCTCAAAAGCAGCCCAAACACGTTGTTTTTCATTTCCCAAATGTGGCAGTGTCCTTAAACTTCCTGAGCCTTTTCATGTGCTGTTTCCCCACTCTCCATTTACCCTGCTATCAGGATAACCATTCTCAACTCAGTGGTCAATTCCTCATTGATGTTTTCCCTGATTGCCTAGGCAGAATTAACCGCTCCTTCCTTTCAACTTCATATAAGTGTTATAGGCCTGGTAGTATCGGGGCACATGTGTTTTTTAGTAAGTGGTTGGAAGCAAAGAGCCCTTCTTCTTCTCCTTCGTATTACAATATTGTTTTTAATTTCATTATATTACATTTTAAACATATGTAATGAACTGTAGCATACATGCTAAAGAGGTTTTGAAATGTGTATGTTTCAAATACATTTTGAAACACCAAAAAATATGGTGGTTAAAGAACCACCATCACAAAAATCAAGCACTCAGATGTCTGTCACTGAGGTTTTAAAAATAGGACTCTGCCAATTTCCTGGAAATCTCCAATGCCCTCTCTGATCTCTTCTGCCACTCCTACCCTCTATAGGCAAATATTATCTTGGATTTCATATAACTATTAACCTACTTTTACCTATAACTTTAAAAAAGCCACCTAAGAATGTGTCTGTAGGCAATATACTATTTAATTTGGTCTATTTTTGAGCTTTATATAAATGATATTGTTCTGTTTATATTTTTTGGTGATTTTTTTCTTTCATTATTTTGTTTATTAGATTTGTTCTGTTGATACGTTTTGCCATGGTTCATTCATTTTTTTCATAACCGAGTAGACTCCATTTTATGAATACATCATATTTTATTTACTGAATCTACTGTTGACGATTTGTTTCTAGGTTTTGCAGTTATGATCAAGGCTTCTATGAATATTCTTGTCCATGTGTTCCAGCACACACAAAAAAGTGGTCTAGGTTATATACATATATAGCTGGAAGGGGGATATCTAGGCAGAATATATATGCATGTCCACTTTCACTGGGCATTTTCAAACATTTGTCAAAGTATTTGTATCAGGGATTGTATCTTTTTTTAAATTTTGGTATCCCTAGCACCTTAGGCAGTGGATGGCCAAACACAGTGGCTAAATACATACCCACTGAATTAAAGGAGAGGCACAAGATGGGTGATAAGTCACAGACTTGGTCTATGAATATCTCTGGGAAATAAAGTCATGCTATTGTAAGCCTTATACCATTTTAAAAAAGATTCTTAGAAGAACCTATTAAAATGATGGTTTTATCAGGCAGAACTTCAAAGTAAATTGTGTTCCAACTACTCTTTAAAAGGTAAGACTCTTAATATCAGATAAAATAGACTGAGTCAAAAACTGTTAGAAGGGATAAAAGTGGATATTATATATGAATAAAGGGATAAAGTCAACAAGAAGTCATAATAATTATAACTATATATGCACCTACCACCTAACAGCATCCCAAAGTATATAATTAAGCATAGATAGGTTTGAAGGGAGAAATAGTTCTACATCAATAGTTGGAGACATCAATATACCAGTTTCAATAATGATAGAACATCTAGACAGAAGATCAATAAAGAAATACAAGACTTAAGTGATACAATAAACCAACTAGACCTAACAGACATATGTAGTACACCACCCAACAGCAGCAGAATACATGTTCTTCTCTATTGACCTGGGTCATTCTTCAGGATAGACTATATGTTAGATCATGAAACAAGTCTCAATAAATTTAAAATATTGACAACATATCATGTATCTTCCCCAAACACAATGGAATGACAGTAGAAATCAATAACAGAGGGAAAACCGAAAAATATGTGAAATTAAACAACACATCCTCATACAATCAATTGGTCAAAAAGGGAATCACAAGGGAAATTAGGAATAATTTGAGGCAAGTAAAAATGAAAGGAAAACATAATAAAATTTATGGGCTGCAGTAAAGGCAGTGCTGAGACTGAAATTTATACAGTAGTTCTAAACACCTATATTAAAAAAGAAGAAAGACCAGAAATCAATAGCATAACCTTTATAACTGGAGGAATTAGAAAAAGAACAGCAAATGAAATGCAATGGGAGTGGAAGGAAGGAATTATGGAGACTGAGTAGAGATAAGTGAAACAGAGAATCAACAAAATCAAAATTGTTTCTATACAAAGATCAATATAATAACCATATCTTTAGCTAGAAAGACAAAGGAGAAAAGAGAGGACACAAATAACTAAAATCAGAAATGAAAGGGGGCATTACTACCAAATCAACATGAAATTAAAAAGGATTGTAAGAAAAGATTATGAACAATTGTATGCCAACAAATTAGATAATCTAGATGAAATGGACAAATTCTTAGAAACACACAAACTACTTATATTGACTCAAGAATGAAAAGAAGATCTCAACAGACCAATCACAAGTAAGGTATTGATTCAATAATCCAAAACCTCCAACAATGAAAAGTCCAGGACCAGATAACTTCACTGGTGAATTTTACCAAGTGTTCTAAGAATGCTCAAACTCTTCCCAAAAATTGAAGAGAAGGGAAAACTTCCTAACCCATTCTAAGATGCCAACATCATCTCAATACCAAAGCCAGACAAGCATATCACAAAATATGACAATTATCGACCAATATCCCTCATGAATATAGATGCAAAATCCTCAACAAAATACTAGCAAAGTGAATCCAACAGCAACTTAAGAATTATACACCATGATCAACTGGGCTTTATCCCAGGCATGCAAGGATGGTTCAACATAAGAAAATGAATTAATGTAATATAACATATTAACAGAATGAAGGAAAAAGACACATGATCATCTCAATTGATGCAGAAAGGGCATTTGATAAAAACACTCAGAAAACTAAAAATATCCAGCAGTCCTTCTTGATAAAAACACTCAGAAAACTAGAAATAGAAGAAACATCCTCAACATGATAAAGGACATATATGAAAAGCCCACAGCTAACATCATACTCAATAGTGAAAAACAGAAAGCTTTCTATTTAAGAGTATGAATAAGACAAGGATGTCCACTGTCACCACTGTTATTCAACATTCAACTGGAAATTCTAGCCAGAGCAATTAGGCAAGAAAAAGAAAAGACATCTAAATTGGAGAGGAAGAAGTAAAACTTTCCTTATTTGCAGATGACATGATCCTAAATGCAGAAAATCCTCAAAAATCCACAACAAAGACCTAGAGCTAGTAAACGAATGCACAAAATGGGTGTACAAGGTCAACATGCAAAAGTCAGTATTATTTTCACATACACAAACAATCTGAAGGGGCAGTGAAGAAAAAAATTCCATTAGCAATAATAATTGAAAGAATCTAGTATCTAAGAATAAATTTAATCAAGGATGTAAAGGACTTGTACATGGAAAACTACAAAATCTTTGAAAGAAATCTAAGATTTAAATAAATGGAAAGACATTTTGTGTTCATGGGTTGGAAAATGAGATATTGTTAAGATGTCAATTCTGTCCCAAGCAAGTTCAATGCAATTCCAATAAAAATTTCAACCACCTTCTCTACAGAAATGGAAAAGCTAATCATCAAATTTGTATGTAAGGGTAAGGGTCCCTGAATAGCCAAAATCATATTGAAAAAAAGAATGAAATTAAGATTCACAATTTCTGATAGTAAAACTTTTTACAAATCTACAGTAGTCAAAATAACATGTTATTAGTACAAGGGCCATCATATTGACCAGTGGAATCTAACTGAGAATTTAGAAGTGAACATATATGATCAACTGATTTTTGAGATGGGTGTCTAGTCCCTCAATAGAGAAAGAATAGTCCTTTCGATACATGGAATCGCAGGGCAACACCCACAGGTAGCTTAGGTTGGGGGTGTTTGGCCCTTTTGGGCTTCCGGAGAACAAGTTCTGACCACCTTGCTGTGAATGGCACAACTCGGCCCAGTAATGTAGTTTCACAGACAGTTTAGGAAGCACATGGACATTGAAGACATGTCCCTGACACTCCGTTTCTACAGTGCTTTGAATAATGAACTTCTTAATGGCCTTATCCTTGGGCATCTAGTAGGCACATTGAGTACAGCAAACGCCATTGTTCTTTCTTTTCTTTATTATTTTGAAACACCGGAGGGCCAGGTTGAATCTTAATCTGCATTGTTGGACATTTTTATAAATAGAAAAACAAAACAAAACAAAAGTGAAAAAACAGAAGTCAGAGTGAGAGAAAGCCAGGGAAGGAGCCAGAAGCTGGAAGTGAAGGAAGCTGGGAGAGAATGGAGAGGTCCTTGCCATGTTTTCTGTGAGGCCCACAGGAAAGTTAAGGAATTCCAAACATCGCTGGAAGCCAGCACCAGAATGTTGCTGAATCTGGGGAGAAAGTGTCATCTTGTGGATGCTCATTTTTTGACTACTCCTAGCCTCAAAAGCGTGAGTCAATAGTTCCCCTCCCCCAAAATGTTGAGAGCATAAGGGAATGGGAAATATGCCCATGTGTGTTGTGTCATGTGTGTGTGTGTGTTGGGGGAATTGATGGCAGAGATAAAAAGAAATGCTTGTTTTCAACATGGGTTGAAAGATCTAATTCGCAGTTAGATTCCAATGGTTAATACCTGAAATGAAAAACTCAAATGGAAAAAGTTTATGCTTACTATCAGAGATATGGAGGTAAGTACCAAAATAAACAGATAGAAGTGTTTATTGGCGTGGAGGGAAGACTGTGGGGAAGCTACTGCTTTCCATGATAAATAGCCCTTGTAGAACTATTTGCCTTTTAAAATTCTTTGCACGGTACTTTGTCTTCGCCACCCAACTTGTATAGCCACCTCGAGAGCCCTCTCCTACTCCTGTGTACAATGGCCACTTTTAAGGAAAAACTGATTACACCAGTTGCAGAAGGAGAGGAAACAGTTCCAAACAATTAGATCACTGTAGTGGGTGTTGGACAAGTTGGTATGGCATGTGCCATCAGCATTCTTGGAAATTCTCTGGCTGATGAACTTATCCTTGAGGATGTTTTGGCAGATAAACTCAAAGGAGAAATGATGGATCTGCAGCATGAAAGATTGTTTCTCCAGATACCTAAAATTATGGCAGATAAAGATCACACTGTGGTTGCTAATTCTAAGATTGCGGTGGCAACTGCAGGAGTCCATCAGCAAGGGGGGAAGAGTTGCCTCAACCTTGTTTAGAGGACTGTTAATGTCTTCAAATTCATTATTCCTCAGATCATCAAGTTCAGTCCCGATTGCATCATGATTGTGGTTTCCAACCCAGTAGAGATTCTAACATGTTATCTGGAAACTAAGTGGATGACCCAAGCACTGTGTGATTGGAAGTGGGTGCAATCTGGGTTCTAATAGATTTCATTATCTTATGGCTGAAAAACTTGGCATTCATCCCAGCAGCTACCATGGATGGATTTTGGGAGAACATGGAGACTCAAGCGTGGCTGTGTGGAGTAGAGTGAATATGGCAGGTGTGTCTCTCCAGGAACTGAATCCAGAAATGGGAACAGATAATGAAAGTGGAAATTGGAAGGAAGTGCATAAGGTGGTTGTCGGAAGTGCCTATGAAGTCATCAGGCTAAAAGGATATACCAACTGTGCTACTGGATTAAGTGTGGCTGATCTGATTGAATCCCTCTTCAAAATTCTGTCCAGGATTCATCCAGTGTCAACAGTGGTGAAAGGGATGTATGGCATTGAGAATGAAGTCTTCTTAAATCTTCCATGTATCCTGAACATCAGAGATTAACCAGTGTTACCAAACAGAAGCTGAATGATAATGAAGTTGCTCAACTCAAGAAGAGTTCAAATACTGTCTGGGATGTCCAGAAGGACCTAAACTACCTGTGACATTTGAGTTCTATGCTGTAAAAAATTTAAAACTGCAATATGATTGACTGTTAGTTATCATTCATGTACATAGATCAGTTCTCTCTTATTTTCCTAAATATGTGAATTTGGATCTGCAGAATCAAAGCAAAGCTTGGTTTAATGCTTGCAATAGAAGCCCTTGAACAAATAAAATTAAATATCATAGTGTGGAAAAAAATTCTTTGCATGTATAATTTCCATTAAGATTAAAACAAACAACACCATAAAAACTTTAGAAATAAGGTGTCATTACCTGCGACGGCAAACTTTTTCAAAAAAACCTCTGAAAATTGTTTGGGGAAAGATTAAAAATGCATTGAGGAGTCAAAATTCTGGTCTTCACTTTCCCAAGGTTGTAGAAGTAAACTTGTTTGCTGCTGCAAATATCTGAAATGATTAAAAAAAAAGACCTTCGATAGCGTTTCCCCCCTTAAAGTAACGTAGAGTATATGTGTTAGTTTGCCCAGGCCTTCTTCCCGACTTCTCCTGGTAACAGCCTGCCTCACCTTGGGAAGGGACTTCATTTACACTTCAATCTGCCAATGCTGGTGGAAATGTCATGGTTATTCTTTCCTGGTCCACTGGTATGGACTGTTTACTTCACTGGCCCGGGAATGGGCACATGACTCACATGAAACCAATCAGGACTTTACCCTTTTCTAACTGGAAGTGGTGGAGAAGAGCAATTTTTTTTCACTCTTGACTTTTAGTGATATAAGGCCAGACCGCCTGTTGCCATATTTCCAGTGTGAAAGGAGAGATTGTTTGGAGAAATTGAAGCAATCGTACAGATAAATACAGAGTCAGAGAAATGAGAGACAGAGAGAGAAAGGGAGAGAAAAGACTCCTAAGAGAGATGGAGAATGCACCTCAGAGTCCCTGGATTTAGCTGACCTTGAGTGTGGCTCCATCCCTGCCCTTTTCATGGTTTGAACTCAGACACATACAAACTCAGTTTTAGTTTGCTAAAGCTGCCAGAATACAATATATCAGAAGTGGAATGATTTTTGAAAAGAGAATTTATTAAGTTGCAAGTTACAGTTCTTAGGCTATAAAAATGTCCAAACTGAGGCATCCAGGAAACCATATCTTGACTAAAGAAAGGTGATGGGTCCATAACATCTGTCAGCTGGGAAGGCACATTGCTGGCATCTGCTGGGGTCTTTGGCTTCTCATTTCAAACCGCTTCCCTGGGGATGTTTTTCTTCTGCAACTCCAGATGTCTAGGTCTCGTGTTGGCTCTGTTGGCCCTGAAGCTTTTTTTTTTTGCATGGGCAGGCATCGGGGATTGAACCTAGGTCTCCAGCATGGCAGGAGAGGATTCTGCCATTGAACTACTGTCACATTGCCTGGCTCTGAAGCTTTATCTGAAATGGTTCCCTCTTAAAGGACTCCAGTAAGCAACCCTAACTTAATGGATGGAGATGCATCTCCATGAAAACCACCTAATGAAAAGGCTTGATCCACAATTGGGCGGGTCACATCTCCATGGAAACAATCTAATAAAAAAGATCCACCTAATAATATTGAATTAGGATTGAAGAACATGGCTTTTCTGAAGTATACAACAGTTTCAAACTGGCAACCCCCTGCCCCAACCTTTTTTTGATAAAAAAGGGGTTTTGTCACTTGTAACCAAAGACCTTGGAGTAATACTACTAGTCAACATATTTTATATCGTTAGGCAAGAAAACAGTTTTTCACACCCAGGAAAGAAGGCATACGGACATACCCATTACTATTAAACACACACATCCACACACACACACACACACACACAATTGGGATTGTAGGTTTGAAAGGAAAAGCCTCTCAATGGGATCAAAAAGAAATCTGATGGATTGACAGTAGAAGCACTGAGCTCCTCTGTTTGAACCCCAGCAACAGAAATGTTAATTTTTGCCGTTTTGTGCTGAGATAAATTCGATTCAATTCAAGATGCCAAGTTATAGATTTCATACCTAAATTAAAAAGTTTGCTTGAATTAAAAACCATATTTGAGGGTTTGGTGATGATCTTGTGGGCACAGTGTTGGTTGGCAATCTTGGAGAAATAGGGGACTTGTGTAATGTGTGGTACATTCCTCATGTGGTTTAAAATCAGCTAGAGAAAGGTGCTGCAAACTTGTGAAATGTTTAAATATTATAATAGAAGAGCAATAGGCCCTAACCCAAAAGAAAAGAGTGGCACCTTTGATGCTCCTTCAGGCCAATTTGACCGAGAACTTGCTTGTAAGTCTCTGCCCTATAGAGTGATCATTTTTCTCCTTCTTTCTTTTTTCTTATCTCCTTGCCTGGGCTAGAGTGCTGGCATGGGGCAAAGAACTTGGCTATGCATGGGACCAAAACAGCAAGTCTGCTTTTTGAAGTGAGATTGCAAATAAACACCCTTGGTACCAACATGGAGGCTGAAGAACCTTTGTTAGGAAGGAAGTGAAAAGCTCAGCTCTTCCATGGGCCAGAAAGGCTGAGTCTACAGGTTCCTCAGCCGAATGAAAGAAACTGCTTTGCAATGTCTTGACTCCTCCAGGATTGCCCTGCTTTCTTCAATGCTTTCCCTGTTCCTTCAGGCAGGCATGGCCCATAGGAGGAGGGGATGGCAAGGTGCCAGCCTATAAATAATGAATAATACCCTCATCAACATTCTTTTTTTAGTGGAGCCCGTTTGCACACAGCATTGCAGGAACCTGGAGCCTGAGGAAATAGGACTTGGAACCCACTTGGGCTCCTTCCCTCCAGTGTGCCTAGCTAGGGAAAAGGCAGAGCTCTTTCCGGTAGACCATCTGGCTTTCTTGAATGTGCTTATTAGCAACAGCGGAGGTGGGTCTGTTAGCCTGGGACAGCATCTCAGAGACAGATGCTGAGTTTATGTGTAAAATATGGCTTCCAGCCAAAGCACTAATCATGATTGCCTCTGAAGTGGTTCCAATCGTCTGGATAGTATAGCTCCAGCTCTTATGTTGTTTGTACAAGCTGGTAGTTAAAGGTGTTGTGTACAAGATATTTGTAGTCATAATTTCTCCAAACAGGTTAAGGCAAACATGATGAGAATCAGCAAATTAATGTGCTGTGTTTCAAATTAGAATTATAAACACACTTTCCTCATTGGAGGCCTAATCTGCTAGGAAGAAGCCAGATGTTTAATGATGAAACCATTATTCAGCAAGACCTATCAAAATAAAACAAATTGTTGCTGTTCAAGTGGAGGGAAAAACCTGCCTTCTATAAGGGAACTGAGAAAAACTGCTTCGAGAGGATTCTTGATTGTGTTGAATTTCCATGCCTTTTGCCACTGTTCAAGAGTAAGGGCTTCTAGAAGCATCATGCAGCATATGGCAAGTGGGACTGCTGCCCCACCCCGGGGGCAAAAGTCCAGGCCAGGACAGTGCATTTCTGCCCTGGGAAGAGGTGGTAGCTGATGCCTGGAGTAATATTTTGGGCAAAGTTTTTCATATGGGTTGAATCCCCTTCCTCTCTCAGTGCTGTTTCCGAAGAAAGCATCCAGAAGCAGTGCTTGGTGATGACTGCCATTTGTCCCCTTCAAATGGCATCTGGGCTTCTTCACATAGAACTGGCTCTCTCATTCCTGTTTTCCATTCCGTTAGCTCCTTACTATCTTTAAGGGGGCCCAAACCCATACCGTTTGCATCTATCTGTGAATACGTCTTTTTTTCCTTTCCTCTTTTTTCTTCCTCCCCCTTTATATTCTTTTTTTTTTTTTTTTGGTGAATCTCCCTTCTTTTTTTAAATTAATTTTTAATTTTTAAAAAATATATAACAACGAACAAACTCAAACATTCTTAACAAATGATCATTCCGTTCTACATATATAATCAGTAATCCACAATATCATCACATAGTTGCATACTCATCATCATGATCATTTCTTAGAACATTTGCATCAATTCAGAAAGAGAAATAAAAAGACAACAGAAAAAGATTCATACATACCATACCCTTTACCCCTCCCTTTCATTGATCACTAGCATTTCAATCTACTAAGTTTATTTTAGCATTTGTTCCCCCTATTTATTTTTATGCCGTGTGTTTTACTCGTCTGTTGATAAAGTAGATAAAAGAAGCATCAGACACAAGGTTTTCACATTGTGAAAGCTGTATCATTATACAATCATCTTCAAGAAACATGGCTACTGGAACACAGCTCTACATTTTCAGGCAGTTCCCTCCAGTCTCTTCATTACACCTTAACTAAACAGGTAATATCTATTTAATGCATAATAATAACCTCCAGAATAACCTCTCGACTCTGTTTGGAATCTCTCAACCATTGACACTTTGTCTCATTTCACTCTTCCCCCTTTTGGTCGAGAAGGTTTTCTCAATCCCTTGATGCTGAGTCTCAGCTCATTCTAGGATTTCTGTTCCACGTTGCCAGGAAG
>PVIY010004783.1:79073-99901 GCA_004026745.1 Myrmecophaga tridactyla
CCAGTTGCTCCTCTAGGCTGAACAGCACACAAAGAGCAGGAAGAACCCCAAAGCTGTGTGTTGGTGAGTGTTCTCAAAACCGTGACGTGGTCATGCAGCTTGTCCTCAGGATCCAAAATGCTCTGCAACTATTTTTTTTTTTTTTAACATGGGCAGGCACCGGGAATTGAACCCGGGTCCTCTGGCATGGCAGGCAAGCATTCTTGCCTGCTGAGCCACTGTGGCCTGCCCTCTGCAACTATTTTTAAGAGTTCCAATTTATTCATCTTCAAAAACCTTGCTTGCTGCTTGTTTTTTTTTTTTTTTGACTATCCAGGTCATTTTAGAGTACATTAAGCTGTTTCTAGCCAATTAACTGAGGCCACTTGACATACACAAATTTTCAGTAATTCCGGCAATGAGAGGAGTAACAACTTAAAGTGGTTAAAACCCATGGAGGGCTGGAGGCTTTCCTTCAGCTGGATGCCAGAATCTGGGAGCTATTGAGTCCTGAAAGAATATAGAAAAGCCAGTACCTCACATGATCTTTCCACAAAACCAGAAGGGTGAAGATGGCCTGACTTGGTCATTATAAGGGGGATCAGAAAGAAGCCATCTCAAAGAAAGAAGAATTTGTCCTGTTCTGAAAATGTCTTAATTTCCGTTAATAGTATCTCATTTTCCTTGAAATTTTTTTCCAAATAAAGGTACTTGATTCATTTCTTGTAAGAGACAGTAGCATTAAGCTTTTTAACAGAAATCTCAAGTCACTTGAGAAGCCAAACAGACCCAAGGAAAGAAGATGAAAATGGAATATTTAAATTAATCAAAAGGCACTGCACCACCACAAAAGATCTACTACCATGGTGGTAGCAGGCTAAGGAAGATTAAGCTACAACAAAATCATCTAATGTAAATGTTAGAGATTACACAGCTTTCCATTGGACTATGGTACTCTGATCATTTGGCCTCAAGAGGGTATTTGGCTAGGAAAAGGTCATGACGGCTGAAGGCAAAGCCACAATGAAAGGAACAGGTACAAAGGGGAATCCAAGATACTTGGTCCCCAAGGTAATGGTGATGGACAGTCATCTTCTTCCTCTTGAGAAGCATTTGTTGCACTGTGTTGCCTCCCCTCATCACTCCACCCAAGGTGAAAGCTGTCTGCCCCTACCTTATGGGAAGCTCAGCAACCAGAACTAGGTTTGGGGTTGCCTATGGCTCTAGCAGATGCTTAGCATAAACCTTGGAGAATGTGTGACCCTTTGGGGTTGGGGGAACTTGGCTGACTTTGTTGCTGATGTTTTAACAAAGAAAACCCTGAAGCATTCACATGCAAAGTAGGCTAAGCTTCCCTCAGAAGTCTGAAATCTTGCTGAAGCTGAGCTGTAGTTAAAGCTGCAAAGCTCCCAAAATCTCAGAAGCCAGAATGAGTTAACACAGGTAGAAAATTCTAACAGTTAATCTCAGTCTGTCTTTCCTCAATTTAGGATCAGCTGTAATATAGACGATATGGGATGAAGAAATCTACACTGGAGCAAGCCAGGTCTTCCGCTGAACTTTTCATCAAATACCAAGAGAAAACAAGTGGCAGGGTTGATTTTATTTAAAAAAAAAAAAAAAAGACTGAGAAGTTATTCTATTATAAAAGAACATGGCTGAATAGGTAGAAACGGTTTCCCCATTGTGAGTTCTCCTGATGCCTTCTGCATGGACTGTGGAGTTGATGATCACCTGTATTTTGGAGCAATGCTTTATCTTATCCTCTTGAGGTATGCTGTTGGTGATTACTGCTGCTTCAAAACACACATTGTTGATGTGAGAAATAACGGGGCCAGAAAAGATTCCATGAGTCAAGATAACATAAACTCTGGTGGCTCCATCGGAAAGAAGTTTGTCAGCTGCATGACAGATTGTGCCATACGTGTCATCCACGTCATCCACAGGGCTGGCCACTCAATCCTTCACATCCCACCAACTCTATGTAGTTCACTTCAGTGGCCTTCTTCTGTTTTTGTGAATCAAGGCAAAGTCCACATTCAACTGGTCTGCAATGGAGGTCACTCTCTTAGCTCCACCAGCGTCTGGAGATACAATTGTGCAGTTCCTCCACTCGGAAATATTCTCCCTTATTTACTTGAGGATAGCTGGCTCTGTGTGCAAATTGTCCACCAGGATATTAAAAAGGCCTTGAATTTGAGAAGTATGTAGGTTCATCATTATGATGTGCTCTATGCGTGCTACAGATTGCATACTTCCAACAAGCTTGGCCAAGATTGGGGCTCAGCTCTTATCCTTCTTGTCCTGCTGGGTATGAGAGAAGCATGGGATGACTGCAGTAACCCACTGGTGGAGCAGTCTTGAAGGCATTAATCATAATCAAAGTCTCCATGAGATTGTTGATTTCTCCAGAAGCACTCTGAGCAATATAGGCATCTTCTCCCTGTACACACTCTACAGTTTCTACACAGGTCTCCTGCTTGCTGAATTTCTAAGTTACCACCTTGCCTAGCTCCAGACCCAGGTGGTTGGCAATTTTCTGGGATAAGTCCTGGTGGAGCGGCTGCTGAAGATTTCGATATTTGGCATCTTGGCAGCTATCCTAGGCACTCTTTGCTTAGTGGTCGTTGCTGCTGCTGCCAAGTCAGGAACCAAAGTCGGACCAGAGACTCAGTACTAACCACTTTGTACTGCTACTCCATCATATTCTCCTGGAAATAATTTTTGATTGTTCCATCCAATCTGTTTCCCATGTTCATATTCCTCTGTGTCGTTTCATCAAAAGCATCTGTCATCTCTTCTTTGCTTATGTCTTACATGTGACTTCTTTTTCTTCAGGAAATCACAGTGGGGACTTGAAGTTTGATCTGACTCAACCTTCTATCTGATACTTGAAATCTCTCAACAACATGCCCTTGCCTATATGATTGGTCACCTGCAGTGACAGGAGATCATCCAGTGGAGCTTATTTCACCTTTGAATGACTCATATGTGTTGTCTTTAAATCTGTGTCTTGGTAACTACCACTCATTAATGTTAAGTTGTTATGACAATTAACTGGAATAATGAATATAATGTACTTAGCATTATTTCTGGCACAGGGAAAGAACACAAGAAGGGTAACTGCTTTTATTATTACTATTGGTTCTTTACATCTTGTGGTTATTTTCTACATCTAGGATTTACATAACAAACCAATTCTTTCACATGAAAGCCCTTTGCATATTGAAGACAAGAATTGTCTCTCCCTGGCCCCCAGACCTCCTCTCACTTTTTTAAGCTAAATATTCCTATTAACATGAATCATTCCTCACATGACATGGCTTGAGTTTCTTCAGTATGTGGTCACTTGACTCAAACAAGTGACAGCTTATGTTCCTGGGCATGGCTCCTGCAAAGCAAAAGGATTGTTCCTGTGGGGAAAGGTGTAGGGCGGGTTCTGATTTGTGCAGAGTGTAGTAGCTGCTAATGAGACCTGAGTCATATTGACATTACACAGGTCACTACTATTGGGTTTATTGGTGACCGAATTTCCATGCTTCAAAAAAAATTGGATAAAGATACTCTCTCTTCCCCTACCAATATAATATTTTTTGACCAAACAGATTTATGTTTATCATAGCTAAATACCATGTTATTAAATAATTGCAGCCTATTTTTCTAGCTTTTAAAAAACACTTTTGGGTTCATCCATGTTAAGCTTTGCTGTTGGGAAAACAGGAATAACTTTCTTTGTTCTATGGTTTGATTTTGGGGGAAACCCTGGATTTCTACAAGGTGGGTTCCTTAAATAAGGAGAAGAATGAATATGGATGAGCACAATTGTTCAAAATGACAGAGTAATTGAAAATTCAACCAGTGATACAAAGGGGGACAGAGAAATAGGTAAACTCAACGGACTAAGTGAACATGACCATGAATGTGGGGACATCTTGAAAACCTGAAAATAATATCACCATTCCTGTGGAATGCAGTTTTAAGCACTGAATTTGAATTATAAAGCATAAAAACTTATTAAGCATAAGAATAGTTGCATAAAAACTCAACCTTCTCACCAGAGATGCTGTGTTTAGGATCACGTGAGCTCGTATATGTGAAAGAGCTTAGCAGGAAGCTAGACTCCTGGTTGGGAGTCAATAAATATTTGTTTCGTAGATGTGCCACCTCCTTGGCACACCTGTAAATCTAGACTTTGGCCTTCATCTGTTTCTCTGTTTTCTCTTCTTAGGTGATCACACCTAGTCCATTATCCCTAGTGTTTCTCACATTCCCACCTCTAGTCTAGTGTTTTGTGAACAAATCTATGTTTTTGTTCTCCTTACTCTTAATGGTTTTGTAGCTTTTGATCATTCCCTCTTTCATTCTCCATTTTTCCAGCCTAAAGGTTCCTAAGATTTAGCCCACCAAACTCTTCATCTGCTCTCTAATAGCAGCTCTAATAGCAAATCTCGGGACTTTTCCTAACTACCTACCTTTCTTCTTTTTCTTTTCTATATAAGGGGAGGGAGGGATCAAGACAAAGTGAAAAGGAATAGGTTAGACATCTCTGAATATATTTTGGTTTGTAGGTTTGATTTTGAATCCATGTAAATATTTTTCTGTAATTATAAAACAAAGTAAAATTTTAAAATTTCCTAAAAATCAAAAGCACAATTTAATATATAAACCTAGTTATATATTGAATTGTGACATAACCAGAAAGAAACTATTCCTAGTATCTTTAAAACATTAATTTGTTCATACATTCTTAATGAGATAAACCCTAAGGAAAAAAGTCCATATAAAAGAAAAAAGCAGCAGTTTTTAACAGTCATATTCTTGACTGTAGGGTTTCTGTTGTTCTGAGACTTTTAAATTATTTATTTATTTTTTAGGGAAGGAAAGAGGGAAGAAAGAGAAATAGAGAAAGATAGAGAAAGAAAGAAAGAAAAAGAGATGAAAGGAGAAGGGAGAGAGGAGTGAGAGTAAAAGAGGGGAGAAGGGAGGATAATGTGGGCAGGAGAGAGTCGCATTCCTCATCCGTCCCCAAAATCTTCATCCAGATCAAACAAAGCAAATATTAGAGGAAGTTCATCAACTTTTTATCTGGAAGCTGATCCCTTCTTGGCCTATTATTCAGAGAAACTCATTTGGTTTGCTGAGCCTTGACATTGTCATCTTTCCCAGAGTCACGATATTGAGAGCATATGGTGTCTGTCCTTTTGTGTCTGGCTTATTTCACTTAGCATTATGTCCTCAAGTTTCATCCATGTTGTCATATGTCTCAGGACCTTATTTTGTCTTATTGCTGCATAATATTCCATTGTATGTATATATCACATTTTGTTTATCCACTCTTCTGTTGATGGGCACTTGGATTGCTTCCATCTTCTAGCAATTGAGAATAGTCCCACTATGAACACTGGTGTGCAAACATTTGTTCATTTTCACTTCTTTCTGCTCTTCGGTGTATATACCAAGTAGTGGGATTGTCAGGTCGTAGGACAACTCGATGTTTAATTTTCTGAGGAACCACCAAACTGTCTTCTGTAGTGCCTGTACCATTATACAATCTCACCAGCAGTGAATCAGTGGTCCAATTTCTCCACCTCCTCTCCCATATTTGTAGTTTCCTGTTTGTTTAGTGACAGCCATTCTTACAGTTGTGAGGTGACATCTCACTGTAGTTTTAACTTGTATTTCCCTCATAGCTAAAGAATGTGAGCAGCTCTTCATGTGTTTTTAGCCATTGGTATTTGCTTTTCAGAAAAATGTCTATTATATTTTTGTCCATTTTACAATTGGGTTGCTTATTCTTCTGTTGTTGAGTTATATAATTTCTTTATGTACATGGGATATCAAACCTTTATCTGATGTATGGTCTCCAAATATTTTTTCCCATTGATTGGCTGCTGCACTGATTTGAAAGGATGTATGTACCCTAGAAAAACCATGTTTTATTCCTAATCCTATTTTGTAAAAGCAACCATTTCTTCTAACCCCTATTCAGTACGGTATGTTTGAAACTGTAATTAGATCATCTCCCTGGAGATGTGCCTTAGGGAGTCACATCTTGATGTGATTTTGATGTGATCTTGAGTAATCAGGAGTGGTTGTTAAACTGGATTAGGTGGAGATGTGTCTCCACCCATTTGGGTGGGTCTTGATTAGTTTACTGGAATCTTATAAAAGAGGAAACATTTTGGAGAATGAGAGAGATTCAGAGAGAGCAGAGAATGCTGCACCATGAAACAGAGTCCACCAGCTTTGGGGATGAAGAAGGAAAATGCCTCCCTGGGAGCTTCATGAAACAGGAAGCCAGGGAAGAAAGCTAGCAGATGATGCTGTGTTCACCATGTGCCCTTCCATCTGAGAAAGAAGCCCTTAGTATGTTTGCCATGTGCCTTTCCACTTGAGAGAGAAACCATGAACTGCTTCAGCCTTCTTGAATCGAGAAACCATGAACTGCTTCGGCCTTCTTGAATCAAGGTATCTCTCCCTGGATGCCTTAGATTGGACATTTCTATAGACTTGTTTTAATTAGGACATTTTCTAGGCCTTAGAACTGTAAACTAGCAACTTATTAAATCCCCCTTTTTAAAAGCTGTTCTGTTTCTGGTATATTGCATCCCGGCAGCTAGCAAACTAGAACAGCTGCTTCTTCAGCTTTTTGACACATTCTGATTCTGAAGAGCTCACATTTATCTATTTTTCCTTTCATTGCTTGTGCTTTGGGTCTAAAGTTCAGGAAACTAGCTCCTGTTACTGGGTCTTGAAGATGTTTCCCTATGTTTTCTTCCAGGGATTTTATAGTACTGGCTCTTATATTTAGGTCTTTGATCCATTTTGAGTGAACTTTTGTATAAGGTATAAGATATGGGTCCTCTTTCATTCTTTTGACTATTGTAATCTAGTTTTCCAAGCCCATTTATTGAAAAGACTATTCTGTCCCAACTCAGTAGATTTAGGAGCCCTGTTGAAGAGCAATTCACTGTAAATTGGTGTCAATCTCCGCACTCAATTCAGTTCCATTGATCAATTGTGCCAATTCCATGCTGTTTTGATGACTGTGGCTTTGTTGTAAGCTTTAAAATAGGGATGTGTTAATCCTCCCACTTGACTCTTTTCTTTTAGAATATTTTTAGCTGTTTGATGTTTCTTTCTGGTCGGGTGAATTTGATAAATAGTTTCCCCAAGTCTTCAAAATAGATTGTTGGAATTTTATTGGTATTGCATTGAATCTATAGCTCAATTTAGGTAGGATTGACATCTTAACAACATTCAGCCTTCCTATCCATGAGGTCAGAATATCTTTCTATCTGTTTAGATCTTCTTTAATTTCTTTTAACAATATTTTGTAGTTTTCTGTGTATAGTTCCTTTATTTCCCTGGTTAGGTTTATTCCTAGAAGCTTGATTCTTTTAGTGGCTTTTTGAATGGAACTTTATCCTTAATTATCTCCATATTTAGGTCATTATTCGTACATAGGAATATTTCTGAGTTTTGTACATTAATCTTGTATTCCACCACTATATTAAATTTATTAACTCAAGTAGCATTGTCATGGATTTCCTGGGATTTTCCAAGTACAGATCATGTCATCTGTGAATAATGAAAGATTTTTTTCTTCCTTACCTCCTTGGATGCCTTTTATTTCTTTCCGCTGCCTAATTGCTGTAGCTAGGACTTAGTACAATGTTGAATAATAGTGGTAACAATGGGCATCCTTGTTTCATTCCCGATCTTAAGGGGAATGCTTTCAATCTCTCACTGTTGAGAATGATGCTGGCTGTGGGTTTTTCATGTATGCCCTTAATGATGTTGAGGAAGCTTTCTACAGTTTCTGTCTTTTGCAGTGTTTTTACAAGAAAAGAATGCTGAATTTTGTCAATCCTTTTTCGGCAGCAATTGATACAATCAGATGATTTTCCAGGTTGAATAAATAAAATGCTGTATTATATTAATTGATTTTCTTATGTTAAACCACTCTTGTATTCCTGATATAAATCCCATTTGGTCAGGAAGTATAATTCTTTTAATGTATCATTGAATTTGATTTGCTGGAATTTTGTTGAGAATTTTTGCATCTATGTTCATTAAGAAAATTGGTTTGTAGTTTTCCTTTTTTGTAACATTTCTATTTGGTTTTGGTATTAAAGTGATATTAGCTTCATAAAATGAGTTAAGTAATGATTCTTTTTCCTCAAATTTTTTAAAGAGTTTGAGCCAAATTGGTATTAGTTCTTTTTGGAATGTTTGATAAAATTTCCCTGTGAAGCTGTCCAGCCCGGCACTTTTCTTTGTAGGAAGATTTTTGATAACTAATTGAATCTCTTTACTTGTAATTGATTTGTTAAGATCTTATACCTCTTCTCAAGACAATGTTGGTAATTCATATGCTTCTAGAAATTTGTCTATTTCATCTAAGTTGTCTAGTTTGTTGGCATGTAGTTGTTCATAATATCCTCTTATGATTTTAAAAATTTCTTCAAGATCCATAGTAACAACTCCCCTCTCATTTCTAATTTTGTTTTTTTGCACCCTCTTTTTTTTTTTTTTTTTAACATGGGCAGGCACCGAGAATCGAACCTGGGTCCTCTGGCATGGCAGGCAAGCATTCTTGCCTGCTGAGCCACTGTGGCCCACCCACCCTCTTTTTTTTTAATGTAGGCAGTTAGGGCAATAAATTTCCCTCTCAGCATTGCCTTTGCCACATCCCACAAGTTCTGATATGTTGTATTTTCATTTGTCTCCAGATATTTGCCAATTTCTATAATAATTTCTTCTTTGACCCACTGATGTTTAAAAGTGTGTTGCTTGATTTCCATATATTTGTAGAAGTTCTGGTTCTTTGGTGGTTTTTAATTTCCAACTTAATTCCCTTGTGGTCAGAGAAAGTGTTTTAAATAATTTCAGTCTTATTAAATTTATAATGACCTGATTTGTGTTCCAGCATTTGATCTATCCTGGGAAATGTTCCATGAGCACTAGAGAAGAATGTAAATCCTGGTATCCTAAGGTGTAACAATTTGGAGTGCCTTGATTGGGAGCATAAGCATTTATGATTGTTATTTCTTTTTGGTGAATTGTCCTTTTTATTAATATATAGTATCCTTCCTTGCTTCTTATGATATCTTTACATTTAACATCTATTTTATCTTATATGAATATAGCTACTCCTGCTTTCTTTTGGTTAGAGCATGAATAGGATGTCTTTTTCCATCCTTTCACTTTCAGTCTATTTATATACTTAAGTCTGAGATGAGTCTCTTGTAAGCAGCATATAGATGGATCATATTTTAAAGCCATTCTGCCAATCTGTAGTCCATTAACATTCAGAGTTATTACTGTAAAGGCAGTTCTTGAATCTACCATCTTATCCTTTAGTGTTTATTTATCAGATCTCTCTTATATATATCTATATATATTCCTCCTCTCTCTTATAATCTTTTGTTATCCTTACTGCTACTCTTCAATTCTGTACTCTCCTCCAGACCTCCCTCTCGTGTCTTTTTTTCATTCTGTTAACAATACTCCCTTCAGTGTTTCTTGTAGGGCAGGTCTCTTGTTGACAAATTCTTTTAGCCTTTGTTTGTCAGTGAAAGTTTTAATTTCTTCCTTAATTTTGAAGGACAGCGTGGCAGGATGAAGAATTCTTGAGGGAAAATCATTCTTTTTCAAAATCTTAACTATATCATATCACTGTCTTCTCGCCTCCATGGTGGCTTTCGAGTAATTTGAGTTTAGTCTTATGTGGTTTCCCTTGCTGCTTTCATGACTTTTTACTTCTCTTCAATATTTGACATTCTGATTACTATCTGTCTTGGAGTAGACTTATTTGGATTTATTCTATTTGGGGGTCGTTGGACTTCTTTGATTTGCATATTTATGTCTTTTATAAGAGTTGGAAACTTTTCTCCCATTATCTTTTCAACTAGCCTTCCTAACCCTTTACTCTTCTCTTCTTCTTCTGGGTCACTGATATCTCTTATATTTGTGTGCTTCATATTATCTGCCATTTCCCTGAGATCTAGTTCCATTTTTTCCATCTTTCTTGGCATTTGTTCTTTTATGTGTTCAAGTTCAATTGTACTATCTTCTAATGCGTTTATTCTTTCTTCTGTTTCTTCAAATCTCCATTGTGTGTGTCTAGTATGCTTTTAATTTGGTCAGCAGTATCTTTCATCTCTATGAAATCTGCTATTTTTCTATTTATTCTTTCAAATTCTTTTTATGCTTTTACAGTACCTTCTTCATACCTCTTAGTCACTATGAACATCCTTGATTAGTTTTTCCAAATTCTTCATCCCTTCCAGTGATTTGATTAGCTCATTTGACTGAGCCATATCTGTGCACATCTTAACATGCTTTATGATTTTCTGTTACACCCAGGGCATCTAAATATCTTAAGGTTATTTTGCAAGTTAATTTCCTTCATGCGTCTATGGTTTTATATTTAGGTTTGCATTGAAAGTCACCTTTTGGACTTGATTTGTTAGTTCTTTCCCCCCAAACCAAGTCCCAGATCTCATGTGGATATTGCAGTTCTCCTTAAAGCCCTGTTGAGAGCTAGATGGATAGGCAGTTTGCCAGACTGTACTTTCTGCTTCTTCCCAGCAGATGTGCTCTTGAGCCAACTCTTCCCTTCAGGTTCATCGATCTGGACTACGAGTGCCTGCTAAATTAATTAGACACTTGATGTGATTCTAGCCAGAGCCCACCGCTTGCATGCCCAATGGTTCTGGTGGCTCCCAAACTCTCACTTGGGATGATCTTGGACAGTGGGACTGAATATTTTAGCTTCCCCTACCCACAGCTAATCCCGAAATGTCTCATGGGTGGTCACAGCACAGCTTGGCCACCTTCCTCGACCTCACCTCTCCTTCCATGTATGCCCGAGGTCATTGGGCCTTTGTGGGTGGAGGGGAGTGATTTCAGGACTCATAACAATTCCCTCTTGCTGGCTGGTTATCAGACCCGCAGCACTTGGTGTTTTTCTCTTTTCCCTGGAGGAAGGTCCCACAGTGTCTGCTGAAATAAGCCAGGCACTTGCAGCAGCTATCTCTGGCTAATTCATCTTTGCATGCAAAGAAAGCAAGTTTGTTAGCTTCCAAGTGCCACCTCCTCCACTCCCCTACCCTTGACCCCAACTCCCAGATTGTGATGCCATAAGAAAATTGTGGTAGAGCTCACTCACCCTTTTCTTCCCATCCCAATATCATCTTTTTTTTTTTTTTTTTTTTTTGCTCTGGGTCTCCTCAGGTCGAGATGAAGACCGTCTCTCATCACTCACAATCTGGAACTGCTGTCCCAGTTGTTTTTCAGTCCCTTCTCTCATTGTTGCATGGAGCTGGGATGAACTCAGCATCTCCTATTCCTCCATTTTGCTGGAGGAAAATTTTTTTTTTTTCCCCAGAGTTAGACATGAATTTTATTAGAACTTACTGGCAGGAGAGGCTTTTCCATGGTGGAGGCTGGCCATGTAAGATGAAGGTTAGCACTCTGCAAAGGGGGTAGGAGAGTGCATGGGCTTATAAGAGCTTAGGACAAAGAAGTTTCCTTTGTCCTAGAAAGTGTGACACCAGAGTTTCAGCAGGGTCTCATGACATGGGTTTGGAGGTTTGTTATCAACAGTGATCAAGAGAGGATTCGATGCCTTGTTTATGATACCATTTGTACCTTCTTTCAAGCCTGACGAGGCCTGATGACCTTTAATGTCTCTCTTGGTCACGCAGGCGGGTACGTGCAAGGACCTGCTCTGAATATAGAGGGGAATTGAGGGGAGTCCTGGACCCTGGATCCCCACAATTCACCCCCATGCAGCAGACTGCATTGACCAGGGACAGACATTGCATCTATATTCCACAATAATATAAGAGACAACAGAACACTAAGAGCCCCCTCATAGATATAACAACCCTACAAAGACATGCCACCATGGCAAAAAAAAAAAGAGAGAATTAAACCGTTTAGACACGGGGTTTAAGATTCCTTTCCAGATTTTCTGATGCATTGAATTCAGGCCACCAGGGTATTCCATGCAGTCCAATTCACAGGGGTCACAGTTCAAGGAAGGCTAGTAGCACCCAAGGATGATAAATCTGTGCAAATCCAGCATTGGGTTCAATTGTGGGCATGAGTTACTGCCAAAACTCACTGTTAGAAGGTGTTTGCTCCAGCAGTATGGATAAAAAGAAAGATGTTTATGGGGAACAATGAGGGGTCTAACAGTATACATGCTAAGGTTTCATTGGTTGACAACAAGGTACCAGGTAACCATTTGAAACTATGGGGAGGTTTTAAATACCCGATGTTTCCCCCCTGCAAATCTTGAGAGTCCTCCACTGTTATATCAATTGTTAATCTGGGTATAAGAAAAGTCCACAGAGTAATACATAAAAACCTCAGGGGAGTAGGAGGCCATGGGTTGGTGATAAAGATTTCAACAGATTTTTTTCTGAATAAATTGAGGTCTTTACAATATTTTGGGTAATTTCTATTTCCCAGGGACTTAGTAGTTCAAACCAAGAGCATCTGGATAGGCCAGCCCCAAGGCTAGTTGAAATCATTTCCCCCATTTTGTATGGTCTGAGGAACAGGCAACAAGTTATTATTATTTTCCTGCTTTGGCTGTAAAGTAGATGGCACAAAATATGTGCCAGACAGAGAGCTAGGTGTTCAATGTAGATGGTCTCTAATCTTTCACTGTGTTGTTCATCCTTTTGTCTCCAGAACCAACTATGGAACCTGACACATAGAAAGTGACTCAAGCTATCATCGTCTTTGTTGCTATCATCATCATCATCATCATCATCACTCTTGTTATTGGTAGATAGATAATTGTATTTTCAGTGCCTGGATTGGTCCTGCCATCAGCATTTCAATGGGGGCAGGTACAGCAGCCTGCAGTATTGCATTCGAGCTGGTTAAAGCCTGATAGAGCTTTTTAGTCCACTCTTTAAGGACCTCTTATCTTCTTTTAGCTGTTCCTTTAACTCACCATTCATTTTTTCAATAAGGCCCACACCTGTGCGATTGTAGGGCACATGGAACTCCCATATGATATCCTGATTCGTGGCCAAGGATTGGACTATCTACCCAGTGAAAGGGGTTCCCTGATCACTGGCTGTCTGGGTAGGTACGCCATACAGAGTGCTTATCATTTCCAACATCTGATGGTGGCCCTCTGGTTAACCTTCCCCACTGGGAAAGCTAACAAAAATCCTGTAGCTGTGTCCATGGCAATAAATCAGATGTCACCCCTCTGAGAGCAGAAGGGGGCTGATGTAGTCCACCTACCACCAGGTCACTGGGATTTGTGACCAGTCAATATGTCCCATATGATGTGGTAGCCTATATGGTCGACATGGAGCCTGAAGGGATGTAATGCCCACTAGGTGCTGGTGCGTGACCAGAAGCTGGAGCTGCCGGGCCAGATACTGAACGATTTGGTACCCTGGGTGTCCACTCTTCTGATAAAACTATTCTACAGCTTCCCTGGTTTCATCTGTGGTGCTCCAAACTCATGTGCATGCTTCTGCGCCCACATTTCTGGGTCATGTGTTGGAAGCGTGGGCAGGGATGTGATAAACTGTTACTTTTGGTCATTGGCAGACATCCCAGATGTCTTTCCTCAATTCTTTTCCCCAGAGAGGGTGACTAATGACTGTCCAGCGTTCCTGCTTCCAGGTTGCCATGTAGGTTGTAAGGGCTTTGTAAACAGTCCAGCTGGTGGTATAGACAGTAGCGCGTCTCCTGGTTCATGCACTATTACCATCCATACCGCTCTTAACTCAGCCCAGCACTGCTTTGCATAGAGCCAGTCTCCCACCATCTAGTGTCAGTATGGGGTTGTACTGCCACAGCTGCCCAGTCCCTACCTTTTTTGAAGAAGGGATTCTTGTTTGAATTGGCCATAGGCCCCAGGTTATGTTCCCTGGCTTCCTGGTAGTCTTAAGAATTAGTTTCTTCATAAACTATAGTGGGACATGGAGCCAATAATAACAGAAGCGGATGTGATGAGTATTAAGCGAGTTGATGAATATAACTTGCCTAAAACAGTACCTGGCATGGGGGAAGCACTCAAAGGTGTCATGGTTAAAGCAATTATGTTCTTCATTAAATCTCTTCTTGTCATTGGACTAAAAGCACTAAGTATGAAATATGCAAATCTCCCTTAAAGACTCAGACAGATTTCTGGTGAGGAATACAAAAATAATTTGTCTACCTTCTAACAGATGTAATTCACTTTAGCCTCAAGATAACATGCTTTTGTCACTTGTGTGGAGGATTGTGAGAGAAGAAGCCATGACAAGTCATTCACTCTGTCATCGTCCCCTCCAAACTATCACTTTGGTGATTGACAACTTCCCAGAGGATTTATGGGCTCCATAAGCCTTACTGGAAAATGTTGGTCCAAATGCCACCTGGGATCCTATCTGTCGATAACAAGGGTGATGAGAGTGATGATGATGATAATGGCAATGACAACAAAGACGATGATAGCTTGAGTCACTTACTATGTGTCAGGTGCCATAGTAGGTCAAGGTGCCCAGGACAAAAGGATGAACAACACAGTGAAAGATTAGAGACCATCTACACCGAATACCTAGCTCCATGTCTGGCACTTAGGTGTTCAATAAATATTTATTGAATGAAGAAAGGAAGGGGAAAATGAAAGTGATGCTACGTGAGTCTAAGTGACCTCCAAGATGTTCCTTTGGATTCTTGAAAAATTAATACCCTTTTATGGGACCCAAAAATATATCCACCCTATATGAAATTTAGCTCCTTGGCAAGTGGTGTGGCTGTGAGATTTTATTGCATTTAGGGCCTGTTCAGTTGAAATAAGCATACATGAGCCTGGCCTTGGCTTCCTCATCAGTCCCTTCGAATTTCTCCTTGGTGCATCACATTGTTCCACGGAGCATGTCTCTACGTTAGAGCTGGAAAAGTGTGTTACCAAAAAAGGGGACAGTTCAGGCAGTAGGGTACTCAGTTTTTCCAGGCATTTTTTTCTAATGACAGCCATCACTTAAGAAGACAATACTTTTCTCTTTCAGTTTATTTTATTCACAATTATTGACTTTTAACAAACAGTTCTCAAGTGTTACACAGTTAAACTCTTTTCACATTGCCTTCAAACTTGGGATATTATCCGACAAGCCAATCTTGGAGCTCTCCATTGTTGTAAAACAGCAGTCTTATGCTGTAGTGCATACATGTATGTGTGTATTTTTGCATGTGTGTGTCTGATGTTGTATGTGAAGTACAGTATATTTGGCAAATTCTCTTGATTAGCTTATTTCATGTTACTGCAGTTCTTTGTGGCTTCAATGTCAAAGTTTTGAATGATATTCGGTGGTGAATTTGTGTTAGATCTATTAACTCTTTGCGCCTCTTAAAATCCATTTATTAAATTACCTACTTCACTATACCTGACGGCTTCTGGCTCCTAAGAAAGTTAATGCTCTATTGAAAGAGAACAACTTTATTCCTGAGCCTTACGTATTAGAAAGATTACCCCCGATGTTCCTGAATTACTTAAGGATGTGAAAAATATCTTTATTTTCTATTTGATGACACTTCTAGGTAATGTGAGGAATTATAGAATAATACCTTAGCTTGGAAAGGATTTTGCTCCCAAATAAAATCAAGTTAGATTCTCAGCTGTTGTCTGTTAAGTGCCAGTTTGACATTCGAAATAATCTGAACTTAGTGATTTGGAGAACTCCACAACCAGCAGCTATAACTTTCATCCACTCAAAACCTATTTGGCCATGACTGATGAAGGAGCTCATTTTGTTTGGTAGGATTGAATTTGAGCAATTGGGGATGAGAACATAAGACCATTTAATGATGGAGTATCTGCTGTGTAACTTCAAGGTCCAAATTTGTGTTCACGTTAAAATAAACACTCTTACTTCTTTGCCTCTTTTTCTTAGGAAATTTAGGCCAGCATAAAAATAAGCTGGTGTTGAGAAATGGTAGATGTAATACTAACAAATCCTTTTTTTTTTTTTTTTTTGGCATGGGCAGGCTCCGGGATTTGAACCCGGGTCTCTGGCATGGCAGGTGTGAATTCTACCACTGCGCCACCATTGCACCACCCCAACCCTATTCTTTTGCTCATAAGAGGCAGTGTCGTGTGGTGGCCGAGTGTGGGCACTGGAGGGGAATCATGATCTGCCCTCCGAGGCGGTGTGGCCTTGGGCAAGTCACTCAAGTTTTCTCAGCCTCAAACACCTCGTTTATACAATGAAGCCGAGGTTAGTACATTTCTCAGAGAGCTGGGATGAGGATTAAGTAGGCTGTTTCACGTAAGGGCTTAGCACGTAGAAATCCCCCAGCAAAGGCTTACTCTTATAAAAAACGTAAAGGAGAGGGCGGATTTCCTGTGAAATTAACAACATTTAAATGTCAAAACTCCTCACTCGCATATACCTCTCTTAAAGAAATACTCTTGTACCTAATTTTGAGTTCATAATTATTCTTTCTTAAACAGGACCCCCTTATCCCCCAATAATATGGTCCCACAAAACCAGGATCCTCCCTTGTCGGGGTATTTTGAAAGGAATCCCATCCTCTTTATAAGATTGTTCTGTTTTTGCTCCTGCTTTGATACAGACCCCAGAAGTCATCAATTAAAAAAATGCTTTTAATGACTGCTAAAAATAAGACAACATTTTTACAGCATCTGAATGATATGTGTTGTGTCAGAGCTTTCCCAGACAAGAATTATCTAGAGGGAAAAGAATTAATTTGTTTCCATGCATATATTAAATAATGGATTTATTTCTGCCAAGGAAGGCAAGAGTGTAGAAGCTTCCTTGATGAGATTTAGTAATTTGTAGAATGATCTGCTGATGAATGTCATGCAGTATAAGAGTCCTAAACCCACTGAAATAATATGCATCATCCTTATTGAATACCTCTGGTCAGAACCCCAGTTTCATGGACATTTTGTGATATTTGGTTAAATTGGTGAGCTTGTTTTTTGTAGTTTTGGCTGCCTGTGTGTTGGATCTAGAAAATCCATGTGTCTTTAAGGAAAAAAAAAGGATGGACTATTCAAATGGGACTGAGAAGGGAAGGGTGTTTTGGCAGAAGTGTCTGGAGGTTGTGGATAGAATTGTGAGAGACATACAGCATGTAGGCAGAGCACGACTAATTCTTACTAAAGTACACGGACTTTCTCTTAGAGGGAGGAAAAGAGTTCAGCTAATGAAGCATTAACTGAAATAAGCTTTTTATTTTAAGTACAGCTCATGCCGGAGGAGGTATTCTTGTTAGAGATGCACACTTCTACACACACACACACACACACACACACACACACTCACACACTCACAGACTGAGAGAGGTTAAGTGAAGTGGAGGTGAGAGAGATATATAATGAAAGACTGAGCTTGTGAAAAAAATATATAGTGCTTCCTCTCAGATTGAAGGCAACCAAAACTGCGACCGATTTTGTGGGATGTGGGACAAAGGAAATCAAACAAAGATTTTAGTCAGTTTAAAGGATAATTTCATTAGGCGGAAAAGCATGTTTAAGGTGTCTGTCTGTTCTGAATATTATCAGGAAGGGACAGAAAGAGTTCAGTGTGAGACACAGTGAGAGAGAACTGGCCAGGACTACCTGCTGTATGGGTGGCTGAAGTGGCTGAAGGCAGGTTGCCTTGGAAGGGAAGCAAAGCAAGGCTGGACTACGATCTAGAGGGCAAGTTGGCATTGGACCAGTCGTGGCCAACAGAACTCCACGGAGCACATCCTGTTCCAGGGAACTGTGCTAAACAAAGTAGGGGGATTAAAATATGAGTGCGATATGTCTCAGTCCTTAAGGATCTTATAATTTGGTAGAAAGAATTAATGATAATGTTGAAGATGATGGTGGGCACTCTAATGCTTTTATCCAGGGCTTACATGTATTAACTCATTTAATCATTTCAAAAATGCTACTAAGTGTCTTGTATTTTTACTTCATGTAGGAGGAAACTGAGGCTCAGAAGTTAAGTAACTTGTCCATCATTCAACTGGTGAATGGTGGAGTTGGGGGTCAAGCCCAGGCAGTCTGACTAAAGGATGTTAAAGACAAACTCAAGGAAAGTGTTGCTTCCTATGGAACGGAGCTCTTGAAGGATATTAAGGAATGATGAGAAAGAAAGACAGACGGGATCAGGGGGTCTGAAGATCAGCCATAACAAACAACAGACAACTTTATTCTTAACCAGATCCTGCTTATATACTGCAGGGTGACAAAAGGCATGCATGCATTTCCTGAGGGAACAGAGTGCTTATCTTTCAGTGCTCTCTTCCTTCATACTTAACATAACCATTTGGGGTAAAAAAACATTCTCTTCCTCCCAGACTATTCTACATAAAGCAGATAATTATCTCCACAGTTTACTGCTGCCGCCACCCTGACACCAGCTGCTCCCAACAAATTCTGCAGGTCGCGTTTTAACACTTGGCTCCTACAGGAAAGGACTATTATAAGAAATTCTGAAGAAGAGGAAATTCTGTCTGGGTGTAGAGCATAGAAAAATGTTCATAGAATGGGCTGAGCTTTGGCTAGGCTTGGGTTTCTACCAGGACAAATACAATGAGAATGCCTGTGTTGGAGAACAGAAGCATGGAGATGGGATGGTGTGGGGCATGTGTTCAATCAAATGAGTGGCCCTGTCTGGCTGGTGCTTAGGGCATGTGGAATTGAGAAATGCAAATAAAGCTGCAAACATAGGCTGAGGCCAGATTGTTGGGAAGTGCCGAACGTCAGGTGAAGGCATTTGAGCATCATGTGAAATCTCCATGGGCCATTTAAGCTAAGTTAACATTCAACCCAATCTATATCTCAATGGTCTGAAATTTAGATTTACTACAGTTCTATACATTAGATAGTACAGTTCTCACTTTAATGGAATCTTGTTGGTTTTTTTAACTCTGAAGTACTTGAAGGGCATTTCTTCAAATGGCAGAGGGAGGTCATCTCATTTTATATATAATATACTCTAATAACTTTATTAAAGCTCAAAGCTGTACACAGTGTGGCATACACAGGCATTCCAATCATTGAAGGCCTGGCGCCCAACATTGTCTAATATGCCTTGATAGAACTAGTGGTTTCTGTTGGTTAGAGTAGTCGTTATCCGTATTGTTAGACTTTAAATTCCCTGCGGGCAGAAACCATGTTTGTCTGGTTTTTAATTGTCTTCCCAATACCTGGAAGTTTCTGATAAATAGTGTGTGCTTTATTTTTTGTTAATGGGAACATTCAAGTTATCTCACATGCTCCATGGATTGAGTTCTCAAAATGCCACTGTCCATACTATTGGTTCTGTTGTAATCAATATTATGCTAAGAATATTAAGGAAAAAAACCCAGATTTATCATTGTTTTATGCATTTGTGGTTTTCTTCCTAGAGATGGCAGGTTGGAGAGTCCGGACAGGTAATCTGTATGTTCTTTTGCTAAGCAAAATGATCCCAGACTGGAAAATTTTGGAAACCACCTTGTTAAAACACTGAAAGTCTGGTCCATCCCTCTGTCCAGTTGATCTCAGGATGTAGGTCCAGACACCCCCTTGTTTACCTGCATTTGGCTTTCCTGATTCTTCAGGGACCCTTTGGGTCCTGCTGGTAGCTGGACTGATCTTGGTGTCCTAGCTGGACTCACTTTCCTACATTTGACTTCAGGGCTTCCTTGAAGCCACACCATCCTTGGCACTCATACCTTAGGCAAGAATCAGTGATGATTTACCAGTAGAAGTTTTAACTTATTTGTTGAATGTCAGATGAATGACTGATATACAATGAATATACAATGAATGAACACTGTATATCTGAATGTTACAATTTCTTGGCTTCTACTATTCTGACAGCTGAATAATAGAATAACTTGCAGTTGCCACCCTCCCAGTGAACAGAAAAATGTTGATTTAAATGAAATACATTGTGGAATCCCCCTTGTTATTTACCCTGAGCATTTTGGGTGCTATCCATGTGGTGGCAAAGATAGGTAGGTATATGGAACTCAATTGACAGTTTCTCATAACCCATACCAAATCACAGATACCATTGGAGAATGTGCTATAGCATTTCCCAAGCCTGTATTCCTTCCCAAGTGCAGCTCACAAGGAAACGTGGATGCAGAGCTACCTTACTTACCTAGACAATTTACTTCCAAGAGAGTGGGAGGTGTACATCTGTGCAATTCAAAAAGGTTTAGTGTAGTTGTCAGATCATCGCCTCCTGATTTCACCAATACATAGTTTACAATCCTTTCCAACTCCTCCCAAACTACCGCAGAGGAAGCAGTGCACATGTGTTTTCCCCTCTCCACCCGTTATGTTTACTTCATTGTTTCCTTCTCATTTTACTAACTAAACTGAATTTTTTCCCTCCTCCATGATAGAGTTCTCATTTGATTACTTCCATCCAATAATCTGTCCTGCCTTCTCAGTAAATTTTATAAGAAGGTGTCTGTAGTCACCAAAAAACTGCAATATCATGCACAATTCTTTGCAAGGCTTCTGTCTCTTCCTTAGTGTTTCTTGAGGAAAGATATTCACTAAAGGGGAATGTTTTAGTTTGCTAGCTGCTGGAATGCAATATACCAGAAATGGAGTGGCATTTAAATGGGGAATTTAATAAGTTGCAAGTTTACAGTTCTAATGCTGTGAAACTGTCCAAATTAAAGCAAGTCTATAGATATTTCCAAAAGAAGGCACCAGCAAGAGGTTATGTTCACTCAAGAAAGTATGATGAAGTTCAAGGATTCTCTCTCAACTGGACAGGCACAAGGCAAACATGGCGATGTCTGCTAGCTTTCTTTCCAGGCTTCTTGTTTCATGAAGCGCTCCTGGGGGGGGGGGG
>PVIY010004784.1:0-77876 GCA_004026745.1 Myrmecophaga tridactyla
TTGGGAGGGGCGACACAGCCTCCGCAGCTCCAGTTGCAGTGTCCTTCCCCCGACCTAACACTAAGACCAAACAGACCAGCTGCCTACCTGATGGCAGGGCGCAGATTGTGCTAAATGAGTTGTGCTTGGGCTGGATGTTCAGAGTTTGTTTAGGCAAAGAGTGCTTGAGTGCCTCCTAGGGCCAGATGTGGTGCCATCTTAGTGCTTGTCCAACAGGGCCACCTAGAGGGGTGCTGAAAGCAGAGAGTGAGCTCAGAGGACTTGAGAACTGAGGATTACTGTGGTCAAGAGGCTGCAGGTGAGATGACCGGTGACTTGGTGGTTCATTCATATCACCTTGTGTGAGGCATGGTAAAGCCAGGTGCAAGTCAGGAGGGAGAAGCAGGGAGAGTTTTACAGATTTATTATACTGTACTGTTCCCTGGAGAGAGCACAGCATGCGAGCACGGCCACCCAGGTGAACAGAAGGGTCCATCACAAGGCAGGGTGTGTGTGTGTGTGTGTGTGTGTGTAAGGGTGGGGAGTGGGGAGACTGGGGACAAGTGCCCTTATTGTGGTTTCACAGGACTGGCTGACTGCATCTGACCGTGGCCCCACAGTAGAGGGTAAGGAGCCAAGTTCTGCTGTAGAGGAAGATTGGAGCTCTTCAATCAACATTGCTTTCTGCAGGTCAGCCTGTCTAAGCCTCTGTGTTTTATAAGCTTTGGTTTGCATCAACAGTATTTTTAGACATTCCTCAAATTTATCGTTCCATTTTATTACTCCATTCTAAATTTCTGAATTTCAGCTAGTATCTGGTGATGTCATAAAAACAGAATCGATGCACTAGATTAGCATAAGACAAGAAAGTAGTTTTAAATGAAGTCAAAGATCAAACCAAGGAGAGATGTCATACTCTACTTAATTGTCACAAATGTGGTCTACAATACAAAAAGAAAAATGTGCATTATGCCTTTTGCAGACCTACTGCTGGCAAACCTAAGCCCTGTATCCCTAGTCCTTCCACCAGTATTGTGCAGCAGAGATGAAGTACAGAATTGCCTAGAGAAATTAAAGTAAAATAGAAGAACTTTGGGTCATGGCAATGGTGCACCTCCTTGCCCCAAGAGAAGGCAGGCAAAGACTTCCTACACTCACACTTTGCAGATGAGAATTTACTTCAGCTTTTATGTTCTTGTGGTAGTTTGGCAGGAGATTGTGACATCATAACAACTTTATGTCTGGAGTTGAAAAATATAAGTCCCAAGAGTTTATAAGCAGCGTTGTCCTTGGTACATAATTTTTCATTCCAATATGAACCAAGTACATAGTAATGTAATAAAGCCCTTTGGGGAGATGGCTAATTGTCAGGTGCTTTTTGTTTTACCTTAGAGACAGAGTGAGATGCTTTGTTGGAAAGAGAGGGAGACTGTTGGAGAGAGTGAGACTCGGTTGGGGATTGAGATGCTTGTTTTCCCCTCATCCTTTTTTTGACTTCTTAGTGTGCTTCTGGGAAATTACTTTAACTTTTCCTATTTGAGGTGATGGCTTTGCATGTCCATTGATTTTACATAAAAGTTTCAAAAGGTATTCACTTTTTTTTAAAAAAGAACTTCTTTGTGATCTTGGAAAGTATGGTTTATAAAAATTTATCTACTTATATGATTTCAGTTCCCTGTAAAAGTTTTGATTAGCCCATAAGTAGACAAAATATAGAGTTTTCATTTCATAAAATATCCTGTGGTACAACAAGAAAATGGACAAACAATTACTAACAAATAGTCTAGGTGAACTTTCTTTGGCTGCAAACTATTGCTCTTTCTGGGTTCATGGTATCTGGGGAATTTGGCTGAGGTAGGAATCTTCTTCCTTGAAACTATTTGCGTTGTCTTGATGGACACATAGGTAAAACATCATAAGAAGATTTCTCTTTTTGGAGTCGGGAACAAAGAAAAGTTACCAAGAATGTAAAGAGACAGGGGCTCCCATTGATGAAGACTGGACTGCAAAACCAAGCCTGAATTTCTCTGCTCTTCAAGCACCTGGACATTTTGGGGAGGCGTCCCATCCTAACCAACCCCACACAACCATGCTCAGACTAGCATTTCTAACTTGATTGTAGCTCCAAGAATTATATCTGTGAATGGAAAAAGCTGGAATTCACATACCAACTTCTGTGCCATACCTGATGGCTCTCTCGATCCTAAGACTGGTTGCTCTTGTTGATGTCTGGAATTAGTAAACTGGGACAGTTTTTTATTATCTACCATAGCTTTGTAGAAACCACTCAAAGTACATAGCAAGCATCAGGAAATGGGGGGTAGGTATCAGGAAATAGGGGCAGAGGTTACATGCTCTGAGCTTCTAAGGAAAGTATAAGCACAAAGCGTTGGTATTATTACTATGGAAACATATTTTCTTATTAACCTCCACTCCCAGTCCCACAAATATCCTTCCCAAAGATCCTTTATCTTTAACCATACTGCATGCAGCTGTTGGCAGTCACCTAGCAAAACACTTGTTTTTTTCAACTGGTAAACACAGGAAAAATAAAGCACAAAATACACCAACCAAAAACAATAACCAAAGCAAAGGTGAAAAATCTCAAGGTAGACTTGACAAACCAAGCAGGAGCTTAAATCTCCTATTCCATGATAGCACCAAGTTTATTAGAAAGAAACAATCTAGTTTTAGTTCAAGCATGGTCATTTCTGTGAAATACATATCTTTAACCCTGGAAGAAAAACTCTAAATAAACAATGGGCAAAATTATACTTTTCCTCTGACTCAACCATAAGAAATATATATCAAGTAATTTATACTCTACTGTGTCAAATATGCCTACGTGTAAAATTTGACTGTAAGATTTGATGCTGTATTAGCCAATACAGTGCAGTGAAATTAGGGATGTAGTTTAAAGTTTGCATTATTGTTTATAATTTATGTTTATTATTTGCCACTACAAGGAAGAATGTATAGCACTAGCTACTTGATCTCGATTCTCATGGTAAATTATGTGGTTCCTCTGCACCCCCTGAAGGCAGATGAAACACGAAGTCACTGATAACACCTCTTCCTCTGACAAATGTTACCTTTTAACTGATTCTAAAGGATTAGTGACATATAATTTTGAGGATAGAAAGCACTAATATATTACATTAAATAGAATAATATTATAGCAGCCATTTTAAGTATTTCCTTTAATTTTATCTTATACTTAAGACAGCATTTGACTCTAAGCAGTTGATTGTTGTAATATATCCCCTCTTTTCCCTTCTGTGTTCTGCAGTTCATTCTCAAGCATTTCTTCAAGTGTAGTCAACTTAAGATGAATTTGCAATGTAAGTCCAAAGGAAGACATTTATTTAATTCATATTACAATTAAGCAATATAGAATCTACACATATTTTATAATATTATTTTCTGTTGGAAAATTTTGTCTAAGTTTCAGGTGGAGATTTAGTATGAAATCATGTTATCCCTATCCAGCACACTTATTCATTCATTCAACTACACATTGACAATGTGCCACTCTCATTCTTTGTTTAAAGCTTTGACTGATGCTGAAGGAAAACAAGAAATCCCTAAACTCTCTTTTCCTTTTAGAAATATAGGAACAGATACTCCCTAAGACCTATTGGGTCTAAGGCACTGAATCTGTATTGTCCGTCACAATGAAACATTTTTCTAGTAAATTCCTCTTTACCCAATTTAGCCTCACTGGAATTGATGCTTGGAGAAAGAGTTTATTCTCATAACCATGTTTTTGATAACCTAGAAGCTTGTACATCCTGTATCAAAGGTTTTCTTGACTCCCTCATCCTTTCCGTCATCCCATTTTCCATTGTTTTCTTTACTAGTGGCAGCAGCAATAGAATCATAATTAGCATAGAGTAGCTAGTGTCACTGTTATTTGCAGTGAATGTTTCAAATGTGTAACCCGAGACCTCATCCTTAATAAAACAAGTTGGATGAATTATGAAATGAGAAGACGTGTAGCTATAAATGAACCAAGATAGTACATGCATTTATTCCTACTAGAATGCCCACATTATTTATCACCCAAAGGTGTTTGAGAGTGAAGGGGCACTCTTAGTAAATATGCTAGGATGTTATCAATGAGGACCTGGAAAAACTGGGAAGTATGGGTACCTTGTTAACACATATCCATGGAGTTAAGAAATGCGGATGTCTGAAACAGGCAGATGTCAAGTGAATGTGTGGAGTAGTGAAATCCGATTGCTCTGAATCAGATGTCATTTCAAATTAGCGTGGGGGCTAAGAAAGGATCCAAAATTAAATATAAACTTTTAACATGTTTAAGATTAAGGAATATATTTTGTACAATATAGATCATTTATAACAATAGTACAGCATATGCACTATGCTCTGTCTTTTAACTAAATAAATGAACAAAGCCACTTATTTTCATCCTGCCTCTACTGGGGCATCTGTGGCTGACATAGGCATCAAGAATACGGGCTTGATTGGGGAGCTGACACCCACACTGAGCACTCCAGCCTCTGTTCCCAGACCCCTGCCATTTCTTTCCTTGGCTTTGACACCATTGTATCCCTTTGCATGAGTTCTAGTAATTATTACATCATAATGGAGGTCAGGTGAAGTTAATATTAGCATTTTAATTTTCATTCTAGCTAAGAATATTATGACAAACTTGAAAACAAATTTTATATGCATTTCCTCCATTCTAATACTGTAAATTAAACTTAGGTTGAGTAAACGTGGCAAGTTAATCATGGTGAGTCAAAGGCTGGAACTCAAATCTTCTAGGATATACTTGTGTATTCTTTCCTCATAGCTAAGTGAAGATCTTAGCATCAACAAAAGTTAGAATTCTTCCCTATATAGGTAACATCCCATAGTTTTCTTTTCATAGTATACTTGATCGCATTGAAATAATTTTAACTCAAATTCTTAAAGGTTGAAAACATTTCACATCCTGGGAGCCCCAAAAGATAATGTACAAACACCAAAACTTTAATGGGAACCCAATAAATATGGATTCTTCTATCACTAATGATGCATCCTTCTATTCATATCTCAAAATTATTTCCTTGAGTGTACTTGTCATAGACCCCATATTTGGTACAATTGTCTTCAGTTTATATTATTTCCTTGCAGAATTGTTTTCTTTAAAATATTATACTTGTAAAATTATCTTCTGTTTATAGCATTTGAAGAACCAGGACCAGAAATATTTTAAATTTGTTTTGTATATTGGGTGGAAAAAGTAGATGATAGAATCCCATTACAGGAAAACAAGTAAACTGGATTGTCACTTTAAGAGATTTCTTATGGAGGATTTATTCTTTAGCTTGTTGTGATTTCATTTTTATAGAAGCAGCTGTACTTGTTATCGCACTCTGCCACATCATCAGTCCTCTAGCTACTGCAGAGAATTCCCCCAGGCAGAAAAGGACGTTCATGAGTTTATATTACTGCCATAAATTTTTTGGCTGTAAGTTTTTTATACAAATAATCTCATGTCTCTTGTATACATTGCACCAATTGGTTAATAACATGATCTCTACCAGGGGATTTCTGGAATGTTTCTATCTTTAAAAAAAAAAATGACCCGGAGTACATTTTTATGTACAATAAAAATTGTCCAAATGAAATTGGGCTATATGAAGACATTGATATGATGAGAAAATCTGGTTTTTGCATAATTTCCCAATCTAACCTGAAGAGCCCTTCTTTTTAGGTAGATGACATGAAGTTAAGTATTTACAAAAGAAGTATAATAAGGTTTATTATGTTTTAAAATATTGAAAATATGGAGTGGCCTTTTAAAGAGAGTGGTGAGTTCCTGGCCATGAACCTTTTTTCACGGTTCCTCCATTGGCTCTCAGAGCAGAATCATGTCCAGTAAGAAGCCCAGATGTCGCATGGGCCAATGTGGTGACAAGCTTCTGCCTATTGCTGCTTTCCTCTCACAATAAAAGTGACAACAGTGCTTAAGCACTTCAGTTGCTCCACTAACTAATGCCCAAGCATACCAATCTGACCTTTTTCCTTCATGTCCATACCTTGTAATGAAGATCTTAATAGGCCTTTAAATATAATTTCACAACTCTGAAAGTTAAAAGTGATTCTTCCCTGTGTGTCCCTTCATCATTTGACAGTCTGCTATTTTCTTGTGAACTCCATCTCTGATTATACTAAATCAATGACTGGCTCTCAGATTTTAATGACGAAGTTAATATCGTCTGAAGAAACACAGGACATTTTACAAAAGGTAGAAGAGAAGCATGAAATATCTCCACTTAGATGTGGGGAAGAGATTGTGTTTATCAGAATTCAAAGTGATCTGGTTGAGCATCATTACTTCAAGTCTAGTCTATTTTCCACTGTGGCAGCTGTAGCCAACTAAATTGAAACTTCACATTGTTCAGATACTCCCCTTAGTTCTATGTTCTACTGGTGAAGTATCAACATCAGCTTAAATTCAGCTGTGCAGAATTCAGCCGCAGCTAAATCAGATATTTCTGCTATTGAAGAAAAACAAAACAAAACATGAATGAGGCCATCCCAATAAGGTTGTCCTCAAGAAAAGAATAAGTGGATTAAGTTACAGATTCATGTGTATAGTCGGATCCCATTTGGAGAAAAATAGCATCCATATGTTTGCATATGATTACAATATTTAAGGAGGCCTACACAACAGTTAAGCATGGTTATTTCTGGGCTAGAAGGTTAGAGAGTAAGAAAAGTATAAATTGTACCATTCACTTTAAATTTTTTGTGTACTGTTGGAATATTAGAAGAATCTGGTATCTTTGATATAAAAATGTTTAAAAATAAAAGAACAGGTGAAGAAAACGATGTCAATTCATTCAACTTTTCAGGAAAGTATATTTGCTTTTTTTTTCACTTCTGATCTATACAAATAATAATGTGGTTGTTTCCTAGCTGAAATTTTAAATTTCTAAAATTTAAATGAGTTAAAGAAACATTTTAGGATTATACATATTTTTTAAAGCTATAGTGAGCCATAGAGTGTTTAATATTTGTAATATTTTAATGACACCAAGTATACAGTTTAATACCTTATTCAAAATATAGAACAATATTTAGTTGGGTTTTAAGTGATAAATTTTTTTAGTCAAGATTAAAATCATAAGTTTTTTCCTTTAAAGTAGCATTATTGATAGTCACAAGTGGGCCAAATAAATATGATCTTTATGGGGGAGAGTGATAAAATGATTTTAAAGTCCAAACACTATGACTTTTTTAAATCTGAGAATTCTAAATCCAAGAGCACTCTGCTATATATATAAAACATCAATTAGATAAAGTGATAAGAACAAGATAAAATACATACGAACTGTAATCTACTCTGTATTAATGTAGACATTGTATTTTGGGATTAAGCATTATTAACATAAGTGATGGGACATTTTAGAATTATGATTTTAGAGTTATACACTTTCTGTGCAGCACTGGAATTATTTTAGGGAGATGTTGAGTTTTGTGTTAAACATAAAGCAGAAGCATATATGGCAGAGGGCTATTATCATGCCACCTCTCAATTATTGAGCACTCCTTGCAAATTCAGTGGGCTTTATAATGCTCTCTGTTAGCCAACCCCTGTAGAATTCTTTTTCTGGAATAATCTATGTCTGATGGAAAAGTATTAATAATCTAGGCCAGAAGGAGGATGAGCAAAACAATCTTGCTCTCTGCAAAATTGGGGAGATGAAAGAGAAAAATCACAGAACAGGGAACTGGAAGGTCTAGATTCTAATTTCAGTTCTGCCACCAACTGAAGATTAATTATTTAATCTTTCTGGGCTTCCAAATCTGAGTTGTAAATAATGTTGCTTTTTTTTTAAACAAATGAATTCCAAGGCCCTTCTTGGTTGTCATATTCTCTGACTGCAGACATCTTGAAATTCCTCTACCATGACATATGGGTTCAGCTAGTTACTACATCCCTCCCACCTCAGACATCCTCTTCTTTTCCCTAAGAGTTCAGGTGCCACAGCTGACCAATGCTTTCCTTTGTTTTTCATCTGCCAAATGAGTCTGATAGAACAATAAGCTATTCAATTTTTCTCCAAGTTAGTGCTATTAATAGTCATCTTTCTATTAATCATGGGGAGGAAGAGCGATTAATCCTGAACATTAAATAATGCATAACTGATTCATCTCAGCCATTAGGAGTAAAATTTTAGACATACATTTATTTTTTGTATGTGTGCTTGATATTGATAGGGTCAGAATTCGCTTTGGAACAGAATAATACAGCCATACTGTGAAGCTCTGACACAGGGGGAACTGGAAAGGAGCCCACTTCCACAATCTAATTTCCAAATTCTAGCTTGTTCTGTAATTGCCTCCAGGAAGAAAATAGAGCACTCTATGTTTGGCCCCGTCTTAAATCTTCTTGTAACATAAAACTCATTCAGTTGTTTGGGAATCTCTGCACTCAGAGAAAATAGGAGGTCATATGTCAGCAAAGCAAATAGCTCAGTGAAGCACTTTTGGACTGTTACACAAAGTGACTCCAAGATGTATAGATAACCTCTCCATGAGTGTGAGAGTTGACAATAAATCAAAGGAAAATAATTTTTGAGGGATTCATGCTTCCATGAATTTGTTAATTCATTCAACAAACATCTACTGGTCACCATTTCTTTAGTACCCACCCCACTTAGTACTTCCTAGGGTCAATACAATAACAAGATGCATGCAACCACTGCCCTTTGTGAGCACACAATTTAGAAGAGAAGAAAAGTTGTGTCCGCATGTGAGGATTATCCAAGGCAACGTGAACTAAATGCCAGAAGAGTAATTATGATGAAAAATCCTACCTTGGCTGTGATTCTCATATGTCTTCATTAGGAAAAGACATGTTAACCTTGTTTCAATAGATTAACACGTTTCCCTTAGTAACAGTATTTGTTGTTGTTTGTGTTCCTCTAAGTTAATTTTTACATGCATATTAAGTGGGATACATGCCATTATCTCAGCTTTAAATGTAAATCAAGGGACACTAGGAAAACGGCTTGGCAGTGGAGATAGCAGAACAGATTTCATCTCTTCCAATTCTCCACATTAAAAAATAGAGCAATGATATAGCAAACTCAAAACCTCATGTACAACATTTACAACAAATCTATGTGACAAAGTTTCCCTACAAAACCCAAACTATAAGCAAGTGGTTATAACCCACTAAAAGCCACAAGACCTTCATGATACAAGCACATGTGGAAAAGAAGCCACAAGGTGCCTTATGATGCTGGCAAGAGGAGAGCCACATAATAGCCAACTTTTCTGGAGAGTATGAAAGTCTAATTTGGGTAAAGCAGTTTAAATTCAGATTCTTTTTTTCCATTCTAATAATGAGTGAGTGCAAGCGGCCAGGTAAGACCTCAAGAGGATGGAGCAGCCTAATTCTTACAGTCTTGAAACTGACCAGGCAGGGCTCCCTCCAAGAATAAGGAAGGTTTGGGAGGGAAATAAAATTGAGCACAAAAGAACAATTCAGATGAGGAAAGAGAAAGTCTTGATACAAGTAGGGGAGGATATGAGAGCCAGATCTCAGGGAGTGACCTGCCATATATATTTTTTAACTACCTGAAACAATAAATAACAGGGCAAAAAGTCTGAAGAAACATCTATTTCAACCAATTCTCTTTTCAAAAATTCAGGAAAACTAGATTCAGATATACATGAGTATCATAAAAATTTCAAGGTCAAATCCAATAAGAAATTCTCATAAGAAAAAAAAAAGAGGTTTAGGAAACATCTCAATAGATAATAAAAGCGTGACAGAAAAATATGCTCAAAGGAAATATATATCAGACTTCAATATGCTATTTGAAACAAGCTAAAAGACATTAAGAATGCTACAAAACATAAGAAACGGCATAAATTAGGGTTTAAAAAAACTCAGAAATTAGGTAACAGAAGTCAAGAAAAATAAAAGCAAAAGAAAAATCATTTTAGAGACGAAGACCAAACCAAAAGGGCCACAAGAGTAAATTTGTTTAAACAATGTCTTAAGAGATATAAAACGTAAAAAAGAAGAAAATATTAAAAATCACCAAGGAATGAGAAAAGAACCTAAAATAGTTTGAAGAGAAAGTGGCAAATATTGAAAATAAGCAAAGGAAATCTAATATATGCACACTAGAAAATAGGAAAACCTGGATAAGGAAAATACAATGAATAATAAAAACCATAACTTAAGAAAAAATTCCTAAAGTAAAAAAAAAGATTTGAAAGAACATATTGCAAAAGCACACCATAAACCTGAGAATATTAATCCAGAAAAATATATGCCCAGATATATTCCAGTATGTATAAAGTATTTTGACACTATAATCCCCGGTGTGAAACCATGTAGTCATTTTACCAGTCATTGTCCATTCTGGAGAAGACAGGAGGCTGGAAGAAATTGCTCCCATGAAAAACATTCAGAAAACAACAAAAAGCTTATGGTTAAAAAAAAAAAAAAGACATCAGAGGGTTGGAAAATAAAATTGAAGAGTTAATGAAATATTCCAGAAAGTAGAAAATATTTAAAATTAAAGGAGAAAAGTAAAATATAAGAAAGATAAGCAATCTAAGAAAACTGGATGATCGTTTCATGAGTTCTAACATCAATGACTAAGAGGTACATAAAGAGAAAGCAAAGACAATGGAAGGAACAGGTTAAGATTCTAAAGCTTTCATAAATAAAAAACATATATATAACTGTTAAGGTACAAATAGGGCTTTGGATTTCTCAACAGCAACCTTGAAACTAGGAAAAAAGGGACTACTGCCTCCTAAATCCTGAGGGATAGTGATTTTTTTTTTGCCCTGTCTGCAGTACAGTGGTTTTTAAATCTAGACTTCTCTATTTAGCCATACTATCATTCTAGAGGAGGGTACGTTAAGAAGTTTTCAAACATTAAACATGGACCTCTCATGCCATCTTTGTGAGAAAGCATCTGGAAGATGTGCTTCACAAAAGGGAAAGTAAATGAGATGGTGGGAGGGGAGGTGATGTGGAAGGAAGCGAGGGGGAAGGGCTAGAGGAGAGAGGAAATACTGCTGGAAATAGTGGAGCCAACCTAGAAGAGACAAAGAATTCCCAGGTGATGATGAGGAGACATCTCAGGATGATGTCATTCAACAAGACTGAGAAATCATCCATCCACAGTAGATCAGAAGGATTCATAGCTCTAGGAGAGATACCTCAAAGAAGAAAATAAAACTAATGGATTTCTTGATGTGCTTGAATCTGAATGAAAACCTTAATCACAAATTTTGGTATAATCACCCAAAAAGAACTCATACCAAAAAGAATCATACCAAAAAGAACTAATACAAGAAAGAACTAAATGAACATTTTCCACATTAGGAAGTGGTCATATGAAAAAATGAAAAAAAGGAGAAATAGCAATATATGTTGTCTAGAAATATGGAAATAAATGTCAGCAAAAAGAGGTATAAGTGGGAATCAGACTATTGAATAGTGATAAAGCAGGCTGCTATTTTTTCCTAATAGTCTCTGGAGCAGTATTTGATTTTCTGAATTCTCTGTCTATATAGCTTCATCTGAAAAAAATGTAAATTTTTTCTATGTTAGTAATTTGGCAAGAAAGTAAAAAAAGAATATTTCAATGATCAAAGTGAAAATCAAATACCCAATTTTGAGACGTTCATTTGTCTACATTTTAATGTTAATGAAGAATAGAAAAAAAGGGAAGAGTTTCAGCTAAATCTTAACTCCATCCAGAGAAAACAACATATGCTGCCTTCACCCTAAGCAATTTTGACTCCAGCATATATTCTGAAAATTGTAGTGTATTCTTCTATTCTTGACAAACAGTAAATTTCTTTTGATGAGAACTGCTGCCTGTGATATACTTCTGAAATATATTGAGACCTAAAAATTAACTTTAAAAGTAATACAATTCATCATAATCGTGAGGTCATGAAATGCATTTAATGTTCAGTCATCACAAAATAATGATAATGAATCAGAGTCTTCATATAGTTAATGAATGACTTGCCAATGGTTACAGAATTAAAGAGTCAAGCATTATGCCCTGCTGTTTTGATGCAAAATTAACTGATACCAGAGTTTCTACAAAAGAGACTTTAAAGAATCAGCATAAGTGACAAAATCTACTTAACTAGAAAGCCGGTTAACATTTAACCCAGGTTATATTAATATCTTTCCTTCTTTGATATGTTTTTGAAAGAAAAAAGACTGTAGGTGGAATAGAAAAAAAAAACAGCTAAAAACCTTTCTCTGATTCAGTACATAAATTTTTTCTCTCCTTTCCATAATCGAACACGCTGATTTGTCAATACTTAAATTCTGAAATTTTTCTAATTCCTGATGTAGGTTGGTTGATACATTTGGGAGATGTAATGATAAATAGAAAAACAAAGTATATATACAGCCTAAGGTAAACTTCTTTAAGAAGTACACCATAATTACAGAAAAGAACATAAATCCACAAGTGCTCAGCTAAACGAATGTTCATAGAGCAAACACACCCATAGTTGCACTCAGATGCAGAAAGAGATTTCCAGCATAACAGGAGTCCAGCCTCACACTCCTTCCCCCTAAATGCTTTCCTCTAAATGTAAGCCCTATCTGAGCTTTTATCACAATAGATTACTTCTGCTTTCTTTGAACTTTATGGAAATGGAGTAACTATCATTTGAATCCTTGTGTCTGGCTTCTCTTGTCTAACATTATGTTTGTGGGATATATAATTGTTGCATGTTAGCAATAGTTTGTTCTTTCTCATTTCTGTATAATTCTCTATTCAATGAATAGAGATTCATTTATTCATTTGATGGAGATGTGTCTTGTTTGATGTTCTGGGTTATTAAGAATAGAGCTGTTATTGCCAGTCTTTGATTCTGGCCAGTTTGATAGCTGCGTTGTGGTATCTCATTTTGGTTTTAATTGTCATCTTCCTGATCACTAGTAACTAATTTGTGCAACACCCACATGTTTATTGGCTATTTGGAGATCCTCTTTTTAAAAGTTCTTTCATATGCCTCTTAAAATCTCAGATTATTTTTTCTTAAAAATCTCAGGACATCTTTCCTGTGAATAGTCTCTTTTCTCATTGATTTGTGGGAGCTCTTTATGTATTTTGGGCATGAGTTCTTTTTTGGAGAAACACACACACACACACACACAACGTTAAAAACTCAAGAGTAGAACAGTCTATTATATTTACCCATACATTTACCTTTCCCACTGTTCCTTCTTCTTTCTTAAATGTTCCAGATTTCTTTCTGTTGTCATCTCTTTCCTGTTTGAAGAGTTTCCTTTGACAAGTCTTTTAAGGCTGGTCTTCTGGTGACAAATTCTCTTATTTTTCCTTAATCTGTAAATGTCCTTATTTCATCTTCATTCCTGGAGAATATTTTCCCTGGATATAGGATTCTGGGTTGGTAGCTCTTGTATTTTTTTTTTTTCCAGCACTTGAAAAATACTGTGCCACTTTTTCCTGGCTTCCACAGTTTCTAAAGATAAATCGGCATCAGTCAAATTGCTATTTCTTTACTAACCAGTAATGCAACATTACTCTCTAGCTGCTTTCAAGATTCTTTGCTTTTAGTTTTTAGAAGTTTGATTTTGATGTGTCTGGGAGTGGATTTCTTTGTGTTTATCCTTTTTGATTCCTTCTGCCTCTTGAACCTAAAGGTTTTTTTTAAATCAAATTTGGAGAATTTTCAGCACTGATTTTGTCAAATATTTTTTCATCTCCATACTTTTTCTCTTCTTCTGGGACTCTGATGACATGGAGGTAAGATCTTTTGTTATTGCCTTACAGGTCCCTGAGACATTGGTAATTTTTTTCAACCAATTTTTTTTCTCTATTGTTCAGACAGATTGATTTTTATTAATCTCTCTTTGTTCTTCTGCTTTTAAATCCTACCAGTGAGTTTTTTTTTAAGTTAGATATTATCCATTTGGTTCTAACATTTCCATTTGCTTGTTCTTTATATAGTCTCCTTCTTTGCTGAGATTTTTCTATCTTCCATTTGTTTCAAGAGTGTTTGTAATTTTGCCCTGAATCGTTTTTATGATAGCTGCTTAAAATCCTTGTCAGATAATTTGCTGTCTGTGTCATCTTGATGTTGGTGTCAGTTGATTGTCATTTCTTATTGCAGAGTTGATGTTCTTGGTATGATGAGAGTTTTTTTATGGTGTCCTGGACATTTTGGGTATTCTGCTAGAAGACTCTGGTTCCTATTTAAATCTCATTACTCATTATTGCCAGGTCAGAACGGTGTTCAGGGCTCTGATCACACAGAGTCTACAGATGCCCAGCACCCAGCAGAGGAACCGTTTGCTTCCTGACTGTGTGTGATGATAGTCAGGCCCTGCTCATGCTCACGGTCTCTGCAAGTGCCACCCAGGAGACAGCGCCGCTTTCCCACTCCCACCCATAGGGTGGAAGACAAGGTCCAGTCACACAGTTCCACTGTCGTAGAGCACAGAGGCATGGGGCAGGCGTGATTGTTTTCATTATGTTCAGCTGGAGCAGAGCTAGAACAGTCAGAGCATTCCAGTTCTCTTCTGGGCTTTAGCTTGAAACAGCAGGTAAAACTTTTTTTGTTGCTGTTACTTGTCTGTTTTTCATTTTTTATTGTTATTGTTTGTGCCCACTGGCATTTCTTGGCTGCTTTTTCACCATCCAGATGGGATATATAAGAGGAATAAACAAGCAAACACACATGCACACATGTACAATATGGAACTCGCTTCTAAATCCCTGAGTCCTGAGACAATCTGCTTGCTTTTTGCTATCTGTCAGAGTCTTTTAATTTTTTTTTAAATATATTTTGTCCAAGGTTTTTTGGTGTAATAAGAGAGGAAGAGTAGGGTGAAAAGCATTTACTTTATTTTGTCCAGAACTGGAAGCAAAATGGCATCACGTTTATGTTTCATTTTCTAATTGTTGCTAGCACACAGAAATACAGCTTAGTTTTCATATTGATCTTGTCAAGGTGACCATCTTAAATTTTTACTTATATATTTTAATATTCTTATTTTCTTTTGGACTTTCCACATTAGAATATGTCATATGTGAACAATAACAGTTTTATTTCTTCTTTTTGAATATCTTTACTTTTTCCCCCTAATGTCATTAGAGTACAATGTTTAATAAGAGCATCCTGCTTAAACTTGGAGGACAAGTTTAATACCTAGTCACTACACATAAATATTTGCTATAGGCCCGTGGTAGATATTCAGTCAGCTTATGATAATTCATTTCTATTCCCTAATTTGCTATGAGTTTCTAATTATGAAAGAGTGCTTAATCTTACCAAATGCTTATTCTATATCTAACAAAATAATCATGTGTTTTTTATACTTTCTTTCAGGAATTATATTGATTATTTTCATATTTTTAAGCAACTTTGTTGCTCTGGAACAATTCAACTTGATAAATATTTTATTTTTGCTTCCCCATCTATATTTAAGAAAGAAGTTGGCCTTTAATAGTCCTTTCTTTTAATATTCTCATAATTTTTGTGTGTGTAGGTTTAAGCTAGTCTCATAAAACAAGTCAGAACTTTCCCCCTCTATTTCTATTTGTTTATTATTGATTTTATTCTTTCTTAAATGTTTGGAAGAATTCAACAAAAGGCATTGCTCTGTGGGAAAGTTTTTAGTTACAAATTCAATTTCTTTAATACATACGGGACCCTATATTTCCTCTTGTGTCAGATTCAGTTAATTGTGTTTTCCAGAAATTAATTTAACTGCATTTTCATATACATTGTTACAAAGTTGTTCTTGTTTCCGTGTGTGTCATCTTTGCTTAGTACAGAAAAATCATGCATAAAATACAAAGTTTGAATATACCACCCTATCATTAACACCTTACATTAGTGTGGTACATTCATTATAACTGATAAAATAATGTTTTTGTATTTGTACTATTAACTATAGTCCCTGGCTTATGTTAAGGTTCCCTATGTTGTACAGTCCTATGTTTGCTACTTAAAAGAAAAATTATTCTAGTAACATATACACAACCTAGAATTTCCCCCTTTAACCTCATTTAAATATATAATGCTCTATTTTTAATTATACTCACAATGTCAGTTCTCTGATTTGAGATCTTTCTTCTTTTTTAATGTAAGCATTTAGTTATAAATTTTCCTCTTGGCACAGCTATAGCTGCATCTCATAAGTTTTTGTATGTCGTATGTTCATTTTCCTTTGCCTCAAGATATTTCCTAACTTCCTTTTTAATTTTGTCCTTGATTCATTAGTTGGGAGAGTGCATCGTTTGATTTCCACATATTTGTGAATTTCCCATTTCTCCCTATGTTATTGATTCCTAGCTTCATTTCTTTGTGGTCAGAGGAGATACATTATATCATTTCATTATTTTTTAATTTATTAAGACTTGTTTTGTGACCTAACACAGGTCTATCCTGAAGAATGATCTGTGTGCACTAGAGAGGGATGTGTGTGCATCCTGCTGCTCTTGGGTGAAGTAGTCTATATTTACCTGTTAGGTCTTTATCTGTTAGGTTTAGAGTATCACTCAAGTCTTCTATTTCTTATTGATCTTCTGTCTAGATGTTCGATCCATTTTTGAAAGTTGTGTACTGAAATCTCCTACTAAGAATGTAATACCATCTACATTTCCCTTCAAATATGTCAATATTTTCTTCATATGTTTTGAGGCTTTGCTGTTAAGTACATATATATTTATAATTTCTATGCCTTCTTATTGAATTGATCTCTTCATCAGCATATAATGAAGTTCTCTGTCCCTCAGACAGTTTTTTGCTTAAAGTCTACTTTCTTTGGTATTAGTGTAGCTACCCAGCTCTCTTTTGGTTACCAATTTCATGATGTATATTTTTTCCCATCCTTTCACATTCAACCTACTTATGTCTTTGAATTTAAGGCATTTCTCTTCTAAACAGCATATGGTTGGTTCATATCCATTCTGCCAATCTCTATCTTTTGAGTAGAGAATTTAAACCATTTACATTTAAAATAACTACTGATAATACAGGACTTTCTTATGCAATTTTGCTATTTTGTCTTTGTAAGTCTTACACCTATTTTGACCTTCAGTTCTTCTACTAATGCCTGCTTCCATATTTATTTGTTTTGTTTGTTTGCTTTGTACTATTTTGACTCCCTTCTCTTCCTTTCTGGATATATTTTCTTTGTGGTTACCATGGAGTTGAAATTTAACATCCTAAATCTATAACAATCATATCTGAAATGATACCAACTTATCTTAATGGTATACATATATACTGTTCCTCTATCCCTCCATCCCCCACCTTTTTTTGAGCTTGTTATAAATTATCTTTATACATTGTATGTCCCAAATCATAGATTTATCATTATTTTTTATACAATTTGCATTTTAACACTTGTAAGAATTAAGGTGTTGTAAATACAAAAAAAAATACAATACAATAGCAATGGCATTTATGATTACTCATGTGGTTACCTTTACCAGAAGTCTTTATTTCTTTATACTGCTTTGATCCACTATTTAGAGTCCTTTACTTTAGTCTGAAGAACTCTCTTTGATATTGCTAATGGCAATGAATACCTTCAGCTTTTGCTTATCTGGGAATGTCTTAATCTGTCCCTTTTTTTTGAAAGAAATTCTTGCCAGACTTAATATTCTTGGTTGGCAGTTATTTTCTTCCAGCACTAAATATTTCATTCCACTGCCTTCTTGCCTCTGTGGTTTCTGATGAGAAATAAGCACTTAATCTTATTGGAATTCCCTCAAACATAACTCACTGCTTTTCTCTTGCAGCTTTCAGAATTCCCCTTCTTAAATGTGCATATTCATATCTTTTGTTAATTTGGGAAGCCTTCTGCCAATATTTCCTCGAATATTCTTTCTGCTCATTTCTTCCTTCTCTTTCTGCAAAAGTAGGCAGAAGTCTGCTCATCTCTCTGATGTTTCCTTCTTTCCAGGATTTTGGCCCCTCCAATTCTGGCTGCCCCATCAATTCTCCAATGCATTCAAGCTGCATGTGTATGTATATGTGCGTATGTGTGTGTTAGGGGGATTATTTGGCTTTTCTAAGTGTTTTCAAAAGGAATATTGTTTTTTGTTTGTTGAAAATGATTCCATCATAGGCAGAAGGGCAGATTGAAGTATACATTTTAAATCTTAAAAAGTTAATATATTCAAAACAAATCTCTATCAAATTGTTATGACATTATTTTAATTTGATAAACTAATAGAGGATGTTAGCTAAGACATTTTAGTTCAGAATTCCTACATCTTTCACTTAAGCCATTAATAATTACTAACTTAAAGTTACCAATTTCATTAGGAGTTGGGAAAATTTATGTTTAAATCTAGCTTTCATCACTTATGTTCTCCTAGGCTTTCTTCCTTTATCTGTCAAATAAATGTTAAAAATCAACAAAAATAACAACAAAAACTAAACTCGACTAAGCCAATTGGTTTGTTGCAAATAGTAAATGAAATTATATAATAAAGCATCTAGTTTATACATGGCCAATATTAGCCAACCAATAAGTACTATTTTCCTTCATCTCATATTTTTCCTCAGGTGATGTTATAAAATAACAATAAGATAACCAAGTGATGGTTATAGGAAGTTCATAGAAAAATAAGGAAACTGGAAAATTCTAAGCTATGTGAATAACTGAGAAGTGACAGTATTAACAGCCAGCATAATCATAGAATTCAGTTTAGTTAAATCATTTAGTTCCACCCATATAAAATTGTGAGAATGGGATGATGAGCAGAGTCGTGCAAAAAGTGAGGGAAAGACCGCAATGCATATCTCACTGCCATCAGGCATATACTAGGGCCCTGAATATATATTTTTAAAGGAATAAAGTTGTTTATCAATTATTCATCCCCTTAATGAAAGAGAATATATTACCCACTGTTCATAAAGTCATTAGCTTTTTCTAGTGAGTGATATTCATTTGGCAAATGATCCTTGTTAGGTGAGGCAATTGTGATAAGCTCATCTGCTATCTCTGAAAGCATAGAGCTGAATCTGCACATTTTTCTTCATTGACAACCACTCTGCTCATCTCACTAACCAGCAACATGTATAATATGCAAAGATACAAAACTTAGTTCCCCTTCGCTCCTTAAACTTAAGAAAGTATATATTTTTTGAAGCTCTCAGCTATGAGAAGCCAGCAGATTTTGTGAGAATGCTTGAAGTCCTTTCATTTTAAGCACTTTGGTGAACTGACTTACATGTGTCCATAAGGGAGCCTAAAGGAAAGAAATAAAGGTTGTAAAATATAGATATAGATATAGATATAGATATAGATATAGATATAGATATAGATATAGATATAGATATAGATATAGATATAGATATATGTCTAAGAGGAAAACTGTAAGAAATAAGAGTCATTTAGCCTAGAAAACAATTGATTATTTAAAGATAATATCTAAAAGTTTTTTTCCAAAAAAATCCATTATACCTCCAGATTTGTCTGATTAAAGAAAAGGAATGGGTTTGAATTAGAGCAAGAAAAAAACTGAAAACAAAAACAAAAAAAAGTCCTCTTCTCTGTAGTGTTTCATCAAAGAAGAAGGAAGAGTGTTATCCCCAGTGAAGTTCAAAGAAAGCAGACAAATGATTTAAAAAATACAGACTTTCCTTCTCTGCTCTTCTGCATAGTTCTGGCTCCCTGGCAAGTGATACTAAGGAAACTATTTTTGCAGATTAATTTTTCTAAATGTATACCTTTTAGATTAATATTTGTTATTTTTATTAAATTGGAAAATGCAGGTGAATATGAATGTTAAAATCCTAGCAAGAATAAATAAAATGGGGCCAGTGGAGATACCAAGAATCTCAGAAGACAAAGGGATAGAGGACTTTGATAGGTCTTTCTTTCAAAAACTTTCTGCAAAACAACCACAGGCCAACTTTTCATGCTGTGTGGGTTTCTTTATTACTTTCTATTTTTTTTTATGACCTGTTTCCCTCTGATATAAAAAATGTTTTCAATCAATGCAGATTACCAAATCAAGCATGATTTATATTTACAACTTCAGAGGTGAGCCTGACTGTTTTCAGGAATGGGTCAAACCAAACATTTTTTAGAGTCATCCAGCCTACTTAATTTGAAGTGTAGTTGACAACGGCATGTTTTTGTGTAAGTTAATGATGTGAGAAATATGTACTGCATTCTGGGCTGTTTCAACATTCAGAATGGTTCTCTACCAGCTTAGAATTTCTAGTACATTTCTTTTACTCCTTCTGTGACCATTAATTTAATTCCACGAAATGATTCAGGTTCAGTTACATACCAGAGTTTTCAAATAAGACATTCTTAAAGACTTTCTTAGCCACTAGGGATAGCTGAGCAGGTGGAGAAAACTTTTATCAGTTATACTCCTGAATTTGTTCCTTACTTTGTTCATGAACAAAAGCAAAACAAAATGACCTGTGACCTGCCAAGGACCTCAGTGTGAAAGTTTATTTTCTCTTTTTTCTTTCTTCTGCCATCAAGCACTTGCTAAGTCAATAAGCCCAAGATTTTGGCAGAGAAGGCAGTCTCTGAGAGCCTATAACAATGAATACATTTGTATTTGCGGTAGCTGCTATTTCAGATAGATAGGGAAAGGAGACAGAAATAAATGAGAAGTAGAAAATTAGATAATAAGAAATCCCTGTATGTCTCAATATATCTCTAGTTAGCTTTATCATAAAGGACAGACAGTGGTGCTCCATGTGTTAAAAATGAAGTAGAATACAAATTCATCTGATTTGGGGACCCAGAGAACTGAGTGGCCACTAATATTGAGGACTTAACCTTGCTACACTGTGATTTCCTTAAATATAACATGGAGGCTATAAGATCAGCTCATCTCTAAGATCCCTTTCCATTTCACAAGTCAATGGGAAGCGGTAAAGTCAAAAGACAAAGAATTCCAAACGTTTTCTGGACCATGATTTCTAACAAATACTTACTCTAGAAATCTCTTCTATGATTTGAGAGCCTAAACATGCTCCAACTGGTGGCCATGGATTTTGCCTGGCAACTCTAAGAAAATATTTGTAGATAACACAAAAATTTGGAAAGGAACAGGCAGAAGGATGTATCTGCTTGTTGTGGCTTCTTATGTTGTAGGCAAGAAAGCAAGAGCTGAAAAGTAGGATATGGAGTGGATAGAACTGAATTGAAAGGAAGAAGAACAATGCTAATAAAATCTTCATAAGAACGTTGTCTGAGAATAAACTAATAGTCTATAATTATGCTTGTATAAGATTAGTTATTGGAGCAAACTAATGTGTGAGCTTGTCTGTGAGTTGTATGTATGTTTTTTCACACAAATCCTTAATGTACACATTGGATCACCAATTGAAGAAACAAACGATTTTCTTGTGAAAAGTTCCCCTTTTAGTCCAGAAAGTTCACTCACTTTTTATGTGTTGGATCATAAACTATCAACTTGGTAGACATCCAGACATAGTGCAAGAAGAGAGGAATCACACCCAGATACTGTGCAAGCATTACACATTAATAATTTCATTTAATATTCATAGCTATTTTAAAATATGTATTATAAAAAAATGGAAGGTCAACAAGATCAATCAAGTTGTCTATCACTACATAGCTATTAAATGGTTGACCCTGAATCAGAAGTTAAGTCTCCTTGGCTCTAATATGCTTTTAATTATGCCAGGCAGACTTCATCAGCACCACAGGAGGATTCCCCACATTATCTGCTAATCTAGACTCTGGTGGGTTTGGAATTTGATTTTTACCAAACTTATAAAGTAGTAAGTTTGCTTGCTACTCTTTCATGGATGTTGGCAGAAGATACATGACTTATGGTACTGAAACACTAGAATTTCTAACTCATAGCACAGAAAGCAACATAAACATCAGTAGATTTGCTTCAGTTCCTGTATTAGTTTTCTTTTGCTGACATAAATTACCACAAACTCAATAGTTTAAAACCACACTGCCTATTATCTCACAGTTCAGTATGTCAGAAGTCCAGTAGGCTTCACTAGGATCTCTTCTTAGGGCTTCACAAGGTGAAAATCAAGGTGTTGGCCAGCCTGGGTTCTTATCTGGAAGTCAGAGAGTTCTCTTTCAGGCTAGTTCAGAATTCTGTTTGCACAATTAAAAAAAAAAACCCATGCAACTGTAGGACAGATGTTGGCTGTTGCCATATCGTTCAGGCTGCTGGTAAGGATTGTTCTTAGTTTCTAGAATATACCTATACTCTTTGTCTTGTGGCACCCTCCATTTTCAGAGCCAACAAAGTCACATCAAATACTTCTGCTCTTTGACTTCTTGTACTTCTGCATCTCTCCTGCTTCTTGTGCCTCTACTCTTAAGAGCTGATATGAGTCCCCATTGAGCCCATAGGTATATTTCAGGATAGTATCTCTATTTTAAGGTCAGTTGTTTAATAATCTTAATTATTTCTGCAAATCTCTTTTGCTTTTTGAAGTAACATATTAATAGCTGTGCTATCTCATCACATTCAAAGTCCCAGGGTTTGGGGGGATTCTTCTTGGAGGCCTAACTATGCCCACCACATTTCTGTTGCCCTTGAATCTCATGGGGGCAATGAGATATTGTCCAGTGAGATGTTTCCATGCAGTAAGTCTGTATCCCAGCCAAGGAACTTTAAGCTAGTGGAATTCACTACTTTTCCAGCAAGGAGTAAGAAGGCCTGTTCTTTGTTTATGGGGAGATGTTACCTCATCTCTCAAGGTTACCAGTGATAACGTCTCACAGATAAATAACTAGTGTAAAGAGTGGGCAGGGAAGGGCCAACCTCTCCAAGAACATCAGCCAGTTCCATCCCCCATCCCATATTGTCGACACCCCTTTTCAACACGAAAAAAGTTAGAATGGGCATAACTCTAATGCCCCTAAAGGTAGGGAGAAGGGTCAGAGGAGAAGTAGGAGTTATAACAGAGATATTAGGATTTAACAAAGGAGTATGACTGCTGAATCAACATATTGACATTTCTTTTCAGTTTTTAGTGTCTTAGAGTTATTACATGGTAAAACCTGAAATTGTGGAACTGTAACTGATACCAAACTTTGAAATCTGTCCTATAACTACTTGTTAAAATGCACTTTGAAATTTATTGCTCTTTTGTTTATATGTTATATTTCACAATAAAAAAATGTTTAAAGAAAAAAAAATGGTAGGGCTTTGCATTTGTGGCACAGCCAGCAAGGTTTGTAAGAGGCATGAGAATCATAGAGACTGTCTCTCCCCAAATGCTCCTAGAGTTCTTAAGGAATCCCAAAAAACAAACCAACCTTCAGTCTTGGAATACATAGGTCATTCCCAACCAAGTAAAAAGATCTCTTCTAGCCCAGGCTCTCTCTCACAGTGAAAAGTGTTCTTCCTGAATCCAATGAAGAGGGAGGAAAATGGAAATAAAGCTGAGTCAAATCCTACATCATATTGGTGAGTGGGGTATGATGGCGACCATTTATGTAAGAGAAAGACAAGAATCAATCAAAACCGATGAAAAGCTTAGGATGACAGATTAAAAAGTAAGATAATGAAAGTGATATTGATATTGATTATAATATCACAGGTATCCAGGTTTGCACCTCACCTCCACTGATGTGTGACTTTGGACAAATTATTTAATCCTCTGAGTTCCAGTTTCCCAGTCGGTTGTATACAAATAATAACACCGACTCTTTTATTGATTAGTTTTATAGGGAAAATTTAAATGAAATAATTCCTGTAGTATTGCATTTGGTATATAGAAGGTGCTTCACAAGCTACCCTCCCTCTCCCAGCTCTAAATATATATAAATCTGTCTTTGCTATGCTAGAACACCAAAGCTTCCACCTCAAAAAAATATCCACGGACTAACAATAGTTACCATTTGTTTAACACCACCACATGCTCCATTCCTCCTGAAAGGAGTTTGAAATTCAGAATGACAATGTTTATGACAAATGAACATGTGCTCTCCCAAACGACATTGATTTTTACATATATATGTGTCTCCCCTAACTTAGAAATTAAAATTAAAAATAATAAAATCACTTGACTTACTTCTAAGTTCAGAGAGTTTTAAGAGATACATTTTGATACACCTTAAAAGCTTGCATTGAAAGACTTCAGAACAGAACAAGACAAAAACCTTTGGAAAAATGCGATCCTTCCTCTGAGATAAAATATTAACCTAAGAAGGACCTTAGGAAACTTACACAGGTTACTCTGTTCTGGAGCAGTTTCCATAGGCCACTTCAGCAGGGCATACATCTCCAAGGACCACCAACCCAAGAATAGTCCTTCTTTTGGCATCACAAACTCCTCAAGACCATTTTGTGGTGCTTTGCTTGGCTCTGTAATCGTTATTGTGGTTAGATTTTTTTTTTTTTAATTCACTTTCAGGCTTTCCAGAAGACTCAGATCTGCAACGGAAAGCACATTTATAAAAATATGTCTTTGTGTGTGTGCATGTAATTCAGATTTCTGGCTTGTCCCCAGCCCTCCTGGAACACCTTCATGGCTTCCTCTAAGAGCCACGCGATGAAACAAATGGGGTGCTTCATTAGACTGCGACCAGTGGCACTTTGGGGTCCTTGAATAAAATCAGCATCTGTTTTATTATTATTATATTATCATTAAACATAGGCTCCTTTTGCTACGACTTAAGTGTATCTTTTCTGAATGTTAGGGTCTTGGTTAATACCTGAAACATGCAGAATTAAAAATAATAAAAACATTGGCCTTAACTTAAGGCGGAGGTAAATCTAACATGACTGTAACATTCTGAGAAAGCTGCCGCCTGTTTTTCTAACCCGGACACCGGAGTCTGCAAAGTACAGAGCACACCCTCAGAGCTGCCTTGGCTTTACAGAGGGCCTAGAGTGTGGTCAGGACCTCTAGACTTGCAGTTAAAAGTTCATACCAGAAATGGCTTCTGTGACACTTAAATGGCTTTTCATAATTAAGTTGAAACCCTCCTCTGGCCAAAGTCCCAAGCAAGCCGTCTTCTGGGCAAATACCTCAGAGTAGGGGCATCTAAGTCCCTCAAATTTTTCTAGAAATCAAGGATTTTTAAAGAAATATTAATGCCCCAAATTTTCTGCCATGGAAAGAGCAAGGAAAAGGCTTAGGAACGTAGCCCAGAAATTTCATGGTTAGAGAGAACTAACTACCTGACCAGTAGACAGCGAAGGCCAAAGGGACACCAAACCACACAGCAAAAGCTCAGGGTGCCAAAACTGCGGCTGCGTTGAAGTGGATTTGGCCCTAAATATACTAATTCCAAGCACCCGGTGGTCTGAGACAGAAAAGTCAAAAGTAAGCAAACTGATTGGTAAAAGGATAGGCTTTTATCCCCCTCCTCATCTCTTTTTGGTGCCGGTTCCTCTCGCACAAGTGCCTCTGTTTCTCCCTCGCAGCGGTGGCAGGAGAGGAGGGAATAGCAGGTGGGCACAGCTCTGGGAGGCTGCCGCTCAGTCGAAAGATTTGTCTGGCAAAAGTGTTTTCTCCAGTGGCACAGGGAGAAGTGTTGTCAAAAAGGAGAGGACTGATCTCCTTCCATTTTCCCTTTTTCTAAAGTAAAACTATGTGCTCTTGATTGCGAGGCTTTAAGCATGCTTAAACTGTGCAGCATTCGATCCAGTAAGTCTGAGATACTGCCTGCATCGGAGCTTGGTTCCTTCCCCTTTGGAAATGTTGACTTGATTTGTTCTTTACTCTATTTATATAAAGAAAGGCAAAAAACAAACTTCAAATCAAATACTAGGTATCTGTCTATTTGCATATTATTGCCTTTATTTAAAAAAGTCAGTAGGATTTTTTTAAACATAGGTTTCAGGTCTTTTAGGTAATTGCTTCTAAGAAAAAAGGGCTCGCTCTAGGCACCAGCTTAAACCCCACACACCCTGCTAACCAGCAAAACTTTCCTTAAATATGGGCTTCTGTTAACATAGCAGTAAAACTGTATTCTGAATCTCACTGAAAAGACTTCTGCAGAGTTACTAAACTTCCAATTTATTGAACTAATTTTTTTTGCTTTATTTTTGTTTTATTTCTGTTTTCTATCGATAGAAGAAAAAATATTTTTGAAGAAGGCAAATAATGAAGGATAGCCAGTTGTAGTAGGAGTTATCTTTCAAAGCAACACCCTGGAAATGTGTGATATATTTTAAGGTGAAGCTCCTGTTTATACTTTTTATGAATATTAGGGTAAATCCAAGATCCAAAAATAGTTTTACTTAATCTCTAATCATGTAAAATTAAGCTAGAGCTTGCCGAAGAATGTGAAGTACTTTATGTTTTTGTGAATTCATCTAAAAGGTCAAAGTTAGAAAATATTTAGGCATCATACTTCCACCTTGAACTGATTTGTGCTGCTGTAAATATAATATACAAGTTATATTTCATTTCCTTATGTAGCTGTTCTTGCATGCCTATGCTTTCTCTATGTCTACATTAAGTGTTAAAACTGAAGTATATCAGCAATGCAATATATATAATTTCAGAGTTGCCAACCAATAAGTCTTTAAAAGTTCCCTTTTAATGGTCATGTTAGAAGAAGGCAGGCATCTCCTTGACAAACTGGCAACCATCTTCCCCATGACTGGCTAATGGACATATGCTCAGTACCTCAGCTAGGCAGTCTTCTCAGAGCTGGGCAGAGAAAACAAGTCTAAAACAGGAAATTTGAGAGGCATGAAATATTGAATAAATAAAAATTAAGAGCGTGCCATATTCATATATTAAAATGAAGATAATAAATTACTTGAAATATGCTTATGGCAAGTTCTTATAATTTCTGATGGCTATTGGGGACTTGATAGTAAAAAAAAAATTTTTAGTGGGTATATAGCTCAAACTTTCAATTGTTCTCAGAGAATTCAAAGAATACCCAGCAATGCCAAGTCCCTGGCACTCCTTCTGGAACCACCTAGAACTTGGCACTTCTTATGGCTTTACATTTTTATTTTGCATGTATAGACCTTGCAGGTGGGTTGATTATGGCACTCCCTGAAGCACAGTGGTTTTGAGACGACATACATCTCTCTCCCACCTTCTTAGACAAAGATTTCTGTGTCCACATTGGTGTATGTGCATGGCCACACTTCACTAACCATGATATCCAATGTTCAGTGGATAATTTAAATTCCAAAGATGAATTGGACACTATCTACATACTGTCATGAAACTAGCTATGTGTGGTTTCATTAGAACATTATGGGTTTCAAGCTTTTCCCTAGCCTTTGCTCTGGAAGTGAATGTATATTTCAACCCTGTAGCAAAACTTGGTGGAGTGTGTAAAACTCATTAACTGTTTTTGTTTGTTTGTTTGTTTCTTGTTTCTTGTTTTTTCAATCAAAGGAGATTTATAGCTTAGCTATGCGCAGGTGGTTGAAGCCTAAAATGGCCACAGTCCCAAGCAGGGGAAGGGGTACAGCTAATATAAGAAGTCTGGTGGGGTAGAGAAAAGGAGGTATTGGATTTTCATTGTCCAGTTTAAACATGGGAAATTGGCATGTCCCCATTGGTGGTCTTAGAAGTGCTAAGTGGGGAGTTGGCAGCTTTTCACTGGTGAGGTTTAAAATTTAAATGCTGCTGTACTCATGCAGGGTTGCAACTGCTGGAGGGCAGATGTGGGTAAACTGAGTTTATCTCAAGATTACAGCTGCCAGAAGGCAAGAGGGCCAGGAATGGGGTGGGCTCCATGGCTTTCCTGGAAATCATGGGTCCAGGAATCTTCTTGGAAATTTGCTAGGAGTTGGTCACATCGTGGGGGAAGCGGTTTTGCCTGACAGTCCAGCTTTTCCTTTTAATGTTCTTGGGATGCTGAAGGGTGAAGGTCTGTTTTCTGTAGCTGCTTCTGGCTGGTGGAGGGCTTGGTGCTGTCCTTGCATTTCCTCATAAGACAGCGGTTGGTCTTGGTGTTTCTGCCGGAGGTTAGCATGTTGCTGACAGCCTGAGTTGTACCTTCATTTGCCGTTAAGGTAAAAAAGCAAGAATTACAACTGCTTTCTTTTGGTCTTTCCATTGAATACCATATACTGGTGCAGAACCCACACACCAACCAGTATGTATCATGCATCAATATCTGTAGATTCTAGTTCTGTTTTACACTGGTGGATGTAAAGAATAAGAATAGTTGAAATATCAGGGGAAAGCTTTAAGATTTATTTTTGGTGTTTTTTTTTTTTAAGAAAAATATTTCTACTCTTTCAAAAGAAACAAATGCCCAAAAAGTCCCCAAGGGGAAAATGAGTTTGGGTTTTCCAAAAAAAAATGTACTTCTAGTTGTTTTCCCTCCAGAGAGTTCAGTTTTATTATAGCTTGATTATGATTCTGGAGTCTCCTCGTTGGGCTTGACTCTTCCATGCTGCTGATCTGTGTCAAGAGCCACTATTAGTGGCAAACTGAAATTTAGCTCCATAACAGTAGTTTGTAGCATCTTAGCTTCTGGCTGCAATTTGGAAATCTTTATGGTATAAAGAGGTTTTTTTTTTTTTAGTATAGAATTTGGCCTTTAATCTTCCTCTCATTTGATTGCCCACAATGTACTATATTACTTATTGAAACCTGGATTGTTTACTCAACTAATAATTATTTATTTCTATTGTGTACTAGAAATTGCTAAGTGCTGAAATAAGCAGTGTCTTGCATGACGAGCATTTCATGGTTAACCAGTGAGATGATTAAAATCACATAAAAAATTACATTGTTCAAATACCGATACATTACAATAGTGAATAGCTGTATGAAATACTAGGAGGACATAGAGCTCAGGTTTAGTCCAATTGGGGGCTTAGGGAAATATTTCTGAAGTAAGTAACCTTTTATGTGGAATATTCTTATAAATTTCTGATCAAATATCTAAGTATTTTATTATATTTGATTTACCCTCATGCTCTGAATTCTGTTGACGGAAATCCGGTTTAATTTAGTTTGTCAGGGTTACCAGTTCTGTAGGTAGATAAAATTGCATGATATTTTCTGTTGTATTGTGAAAAAGACAGCATGTTTGTGCTTATTCTTCTGTATCTGTAAAACAAGATAATTCTAACTCCTTTAATTTCACAGGCCCTAGGGACTGAAACTCACTCAGAATTGCAGGTCCTTGCTTCCTGTCTAGAACCAGAAGAGTCACTTATGAACTATCAGTGTTTAATATCTTAATATCATTTCCCACCAGATGTTTGGAGAAGAAAAACCATGCTTCCTAATCTTTTGGGGTTACCCCTTAGGGATCCAGGGAAGTTGCACATTTCCTAACTCACAAAGATTTACAATAGCAAACTAAATTGGAACTCACACAGCTCACTTTGACAGGTAAAACTGGTTAGAGCAAGACACTACAGAATTTTCTAGGACTTTTCTACTTATCCACAAGTTGCTGAAGACTCTTCTTTTTTTTTAACTGTGCATTGCCAACTTCTAAAAATAAATGTTATATGTTCCAACAATATTTGAGTTTGAAATCATTTTCAAATAAAAGTATACTTGAGAGTGGGCCACTGTGGCTCAGAGACCCGGGTTTGATTCTGGTGCCTGCCCATGCAAAAAAAAAAAGTATATTTAACACAAAAAGCAATCAATTTGTAATTCTCTCCTGCTTACCATCCAGCAATTCCAACATAATATCTCTCTGAATAAGACACATAAAATTCATAGTTCATAGAGTGGATTGCAGTTTTAATTTTCAACTTATTTAATCAGTCAAATGTATTTTGAACATCCAAACCAAGTATACTGAATATCAGGTATATCTGTAGGACTTGGGAAAATTAAATAAATATTTAACATATTGACTTGTACTAAAGAAAACAAGACAGCATATTTAAAAATTGCTTTATCCTTCTTTAAGTTGAATTTATTTTTACTTTACTTAAATAATATTTATGATAATAAAAGTACAAATTTGTTCATCTGATTCAAAGATGGTTTTCCACCTATGTCTGTTCATAGGGCCAAAAACTATGATAATATAAATTCTATCATGACACAACTAGAAAGCTATCATTAAGGTAAATTGTACATTTTCATAAAAGCTTATAAATTCAACTCAAAGAAAATGCATCATCATCATCATTATCTTTAGTAATAATTAGCAACGGGGGTCTGCCAATATGGAAAACATGGCCAAGTGTGAAATTTCACAACTATAACAAATAAATGGTGCTCTTCTACTTACAGTAAATAAAACACAAGCATTCTCCTTTCACACATGGAGGAGAGAGCCCAGAAATAATATAATTTTATAAGCACAGAGTTGGGGAGGAAAGAGGGAGAGAGAAGGAGACAATAGAAAAAGTCAGGAGAATGCAATTCTACATGTTTCTTTCCTAATTAGAATAAGCAGCAAGCAACTAAAATATCTCAACCAACATGAGAAATCTGTATTGGGTGTTCAGTTATAGAGACAGCACCCAGTGCGTGGGCTACCATGAAACAGAAGCACTGAAATGGAAACACTGAAACCCAGCACACAACGTGTATGATCAGTTTATTCCCTAGTATATGTTGGCGTTATTGATTTTAGAATTACAGTAATTGCAACAAATTCTAGCAGGGCATTTTTCTTAGACTTTGAATCCTTCTCTGTAAGAGTGCTGATACTACTTCCCAAACACAGGCTTACGTCGGGGTCTCCATCTCACTGTTTTTCAGTTGCCAGTTCTCGCTATCTTGGTTAATTACCAGATCAGTAGGTGGCAAATCTCAGGAAGCTCTAGCAAATATTCATTTCTCAAAGAAGACAGCCCCATGCTAAGTGAGAGTTGTTATCATCAGAGCTGAGACGGAACATGACCATGGCACTGCTTGAAGAGGAGAAAGAAGGAATGGAAGCTTCCTGGTGGGTCAAGGAAGCTGCAGGTCTCAAAAGCATGAGCCAAATAACACACATAACAGTCGTCCTAGTAACCTGGAAGGCAAAGACCATGTGCTGTGACGACAGCAGCCTGCAACACAGTCCAGAGAGAAAATAGGGAAGCTTAAAACCGTGTGAGAAATTCCTCTCACCAGGTTAATTTCTCAGAGTTAAAGGTGAAATAGTTTCATAAAGGAACACTTTTTTAAAACAATGTGTCATCCTGTAGCAATAGAATATCTTAAATTGTGAAGCTTGCTCAGATATATAGTCCATCCCCCATCCCCATAGGACCCACCTGAAAATAGTTCTAGACAATCCAATTTATTTACTAAAAGTGAGTAAGAAATTATACTAAAATACTGTATAAGGTAAGGCAAAAATAATTGACGTAAGTTTCCTACAAGTGATAAAATCATCAGAAAAATGTTGCCACAAAACAGATGAAAATTATTACCCACTGATCCAGCTGGGATTTAATCAGACAAACTACTCTGAGTCATAGAGAATAACAGATTTCTTCGAAGAGGAGTAGAGCTTATACAATTATGGGAGTTGCCTCTGCATCGAGGTCTCTCCTAAGTTAGTCAGAATGGCAGTTAGGAAAGAAGCCAGGAAGAGGACCACAGAGGTGTGACAGACAACCTCCACCCATCTGCTACCACCTCCATCCTGGATTTCATGCGTGACTCGCTGGGGGTGGGGAGGGGTGGTTTTTCTCTTTGCCATGAGATACAAGCACATTCAACCCATGACTTAGGGAAGTTGAAGATTTGGTGGGAGCTGAGCAAGCTGTGGGTCCAGGGATGTTGCCTCATGCCATCAAGGTGAACGAGCTCATCAGTGATAAAATGCACAGGTTGCCAGAGTGCCTGGTGTTCTGCAGGGAATTGTAGAGCATAAATACTTCACTTCCTCATTGAAGATTTCATTTCTGATTTTTACAAGAATGCCAAAGGAATCCACTCAGAAAACTAAAACAATGGGACCTGGAACAACTGGATATCCATACTGAAAACAAAATATATCTCAGGCTCTACCTCACATCATACATGATAAAGAGCATCTACAAAAACCTACTTAATGTTGAAAGACAGTGCTTTCTTTCTAAGACTGATAACAAGGCAAGGAATATTTGCTATTATCATTTCTAATCATTATCTTTCTGGATTTCTAGCCAGTTCAACAAGAAAATAAAATGAATAAATGAACACTAATTAGAAAGGAAGAAATAAAAGTCTGTTTGTTCACAGATGGCATGATTGTATCTATATAAAATTCCAAAGAATCTTCAAAAAAATTAGTAGAACTAACAAGTGAATTTTGCAGGGACACAGGATACAAAGTCAGAATACAAAACTATTGTATCTAAATATTTACTACAAATAAACATTTGGAACTTGTTATGAAAATAAATTAAACATAAGAAAATAGGTGCATCATTTACATGCTGAAAACTACAAAAGAACATTTAAATAAAGGGAGAGATATATTGTATTCATAGATTGGGAATTAAGCACATGGAAAGATGCTCAAAATCATTAGTGTATTAGTTAGGTTGTCTGGAGAAACAGAATTAACAGGAAATATCCATAAATATAAAATTTATAAAAGTGTCTCACATAACTATGGGAACATACAGTCCAAAATCTGTACGGCAGGCTATGAAGCTGATGACTCCCTTGGAGGGTCTTGATGCACTCTACAGGAGAGGCTCACCAGCTGAAGCAAGAAAAGAGAGCTGTCTCTTCTGAATTCTCCTTAAAAGGCTTCCAGTGATTAGATTAAGCATCACTCATTGCAGAAGACACACCTCTTGGCTGATTACAAAGGGAATCAGCTGTTCATGCAGCTGATGTGATCATGATTTAATTCTATGAAATGTCCTCATAGCAACAGACAGGCCAGGACTTGGCCAACCAGACAAATAGGTACCACCACCTGGCCAAGTTGACACATGAACCTGACCATGACAGTCCACCCCCTGTCAACTTGGCAGCTATACACATCACCTTAAACCATATCTAATGTCTAAATAGAAAACAATAAAAGACAAATTTTCCCCTCACCTAACAATACTCAACTGTCTGGCATAAAACCAGAAACACATTAAATCTCCCCAGAATAGGGTGTAAGTCTTTGGGTAATATTCATTCTTAAACTTGATATCTTACAACTTAAATAGTATAACATGAACAAAATAGCATTACAGTCCTCATTTCTGTAACTGATCACATAGTCATAGCTCATATTTATTAGTACCTTCTTTCACTACCCATTCCCTGTTCCCTTTACCCTCAGCAAGCGCTTCAGCTAGCCGTGGTTCTTTGCATGTGGTGGTGACCCAAACCTTCATTCCTGAAGATTCAGAGCCATTGGTAGTTCTGCCTAGATTGGGTTGTTGTAGTTTTCCATTGATTTTAATCACAGGACATGGTAATACTAAAAGACACCCTAGGGGATCTTCTATATTCCAGGAAAACTCTTCTTTACCTCCACTGTGTAGTTGCAGTCCTATTTCCCCCTGATAGTCAGGGTCAATCACCCCAGCCAGTAATGCAATCCCCTTTTTGGCTTGTTGATACAGGGGCATGAGTAGCCCAAAGTGACCAGGTGATAGTCTTAGATTCCAGTTCAATGGAATAATTGTTGTTTCTCCTGGTGGAAGCACTCCCTATTTTGGAACAAAACTTGCAGACCAGCAGTGCTCAAGGTCTCAGGGATAGGAAGCAAAAATTTTCCTAGTGGATCACTAGGGGTAATAGTGAGTGGTGCCACTCCCATTTCCACCCCTTGGTTCCTGGATCCCTGGATCCTGGCTATGGGAGAAATAGCATCATACAGTGGACACTGATTCAGAGCATACACAGCTTCCTGGAGAACATTACTCCAGCCCTTCAAGGTATTGCCACCTAATTGGCACCATAATTGAGTTTTCAAAAGGCCATTCCGCCATTCTATCAATCCAGTTGCTTCTGGATGATGGGGAACACGGTAAGACCAGAGAATTCCATGAGCATGTGCCCATTCCCACACTTCATTTGCTGTGAAGTGTATTCCTTGATGAGAAGCAATGCTGTGTGGAATACCATGATGATGGATAAGGCATTCTGTAAGTCCACGGATGGTAGTTTTGGCAGAAGCATTGCATGCAGGGAAAGCAAACCCATTTCCAGAGTATGTGTCTATTCCAGTTAGAACAAATCACTGCCTCTTCCATGAAGGGAGTGGTCCAATGTAATCAACCTGCCATCATGTAGCCAGCTGGTCACCTCAGGGAATGATGCCATATCAGGGGCTGGGTGTGGGTCTCTGCTGCTGGTAGATTGGGCACTCAGCAGTGGCTGTAGCCAGGTCAGCCTTGGTGAGTAGAAGTCCATGTTGTCCATGCATAACGTCCATCCCTACCACCAGTTCACTTTGTTCATGAGCCCATTGGACAATGACAGGAGTTGCTGGGGAAAGAGGCTGACTAGTATCCACAGAATGGGTCATCTTATCCACTTGATTATTAAAACAATCTTCTGCTTAAGTCACCCTCTGGAGCACATTCACATGGACACAAATATCTTCATGATTTTAGCCCACTCAGAAAGGTCTATCCACATACCTCTTATCCAGACCTCTTTGTCACCAATTTTCCAATTATGGTCTTTCCAAGTCCCTGACCATCCAGCCAAGCCATTAGCAACAGCCCATGAGTCAGTATACAAATGCACCTCTGGCCAGTTCTCCTTCCAAGCCAAATGAACAGCCAAGTACACTGCTCTAAGTTCTGCCCACTGGGAGGATTTCCCCTCACCACTGTCCTTCAAGGGCACCTCAGAAAGGGGTTGTAATGCTGCAGCTGTCCACTTTTGGGTGGTACCTGCATATTGTGCCAAACCATCTGTTTTCTCTTCCTCAGTCAGTTCATTGTAAGGAACTCCCCAAGAGGCCATAGCTCTGGTCTGGGAAAGGGAAGGTAATGTGGCAGGAATGGAGACCATGAGTATTTGGGCCACTTCCTCATGTAACTTACTTGTGCCTTCAGTACCTGCTCTGACCCTATCTCGTGTATGGCATTTCCATTTTATGATGGAGCATGCCCAACTTTACCGCTGGGTGGGTCAGACAACACGCAGATCATGATAGGCAACTCAGGTCTCATGGTAATTTGGTGGCCCATGGTTAAGCATTCAGTCTCTACTAAGGCCCAGTAGCAGGCCAAAAGCTGTTTCTCAAAAGGAGAGTAGTTATCTGCAGCAGATGGTAAGAATTTGCTCCAAAATCCTAAGGGTTTGAATTGTGATTCTCCTATAGGGGCCTGCCAAAGGCTCCAAACAGCATCTCTATTTGCCACTGACACTTCCAGCCCATTGGTTCTGCTGGATCATATGGTCCAAGTGGCAGATCAGCTTGTACAGCAGCCTGGATCTGTTGCAGAGCTTCCTGTTCTTCAGGTTCCCACCAGTAGTAAGCCAAAAGCTGTTTCTCAAAAGGAAAGTAGTTATCTGCAGCAGACATTAAGGTTTGCTCCAAAGTCCTAAGAGTCTGCATTGTGATTCTCCTATAGGGGACTGCCAAAGGCTCCAGACAGCATCTCTATTTGCCACTGACACCACTTCCAGCACCATTGGATCTGCTGGATGATATGGTCCAAGTGGCAGAGCAGCTTGTACAGTAGCCTGGACCTGTTGCAGAGCCTCCTTTTGTTCAGGTCCCCACTCAATATTAGCTGCTTTTCTGGTCACTCGATAAATGGGCCAGAGTAGCACACCCAAATGAGGAATATGTTGTCGCCAAAATCCAGAGACCAACTAAGCGTTGTGCCTCTTTTTTGGTTGTAGGAGGGGCCAGATGCAACAACTTATCCTTCACCTTAAAAGGGATATCTCAACACGCTCCACACCACTGGACACCTAGAAATTTCACTGAAGTAGAAGAACTCCGTATTTTTGTTGGATTTATTTCCCATCCTCTAACATGCAAATGCCTTACCAATATGTCTAGAGTAGTTGCTACTTCCTGCTCACTAGGTCTAATCAGCATGATATCATCAATATAATGGGCCAGCGTGATGTCTTTTGGGAGAGAGAAATGATCAAGGTCCCTGTGGACAAGATTATGACATAGGGCTGGAGAGTTTATATAGCCCTGAGGTAGGACAGTGAAAGTATATTGCTGACCTTATCAGTTGAAAGCAAACTGTTTCTGGTGGTCCTTACTAATAGCTATTGAGAAAAAAGCATTTGCCAGATCAATAGCTGCATACCAGGTACCAGGGGATGTACTGATTTGCTTAAGCAATGATACCATGATAATTAGTCATAAAGAAATGAAAACCATGATAAGATACCACTACATACCTACTACAGTGGCTATAATAACTAAAAAATTAAAAGTAAAAAATTTAAAACCTGGCAATACAAAATTCTGGCAATAGCAATGCTTATACATTGCTAGCGGGAACAAAAATGGTGTAAGCACTTTCAAGATGTCTTTGACAGTTTCTTATGAAAATAAACATAGATTTACCACATGACCTAGAAGCCCCATGATTAAATTTTGCCTAAGAGAAATGAAATTACATATCCACCAAATCATCTATGCGAATGTTTTTAACAATTTTATTCATAATAGTTAGAAATTGAAAACAACCCAATTGTACAAAAATTTGGTGAATGGATAAACCAACTGTAAAATATCCATGCAATGGAATAGTACTCAGCAAAAAGAAGAAATGGATTATTGATTCTTGCAACAATATGGATGAATCTCCAAAAAATTGTATGGAATGAAAGAAGTCAGGTACACACAAAACAATTACATGGTCAATTTATATGAAATTCTGGAAAAGAAAAACTGTAGAGACAAATTAAACCAGTGGTTTTAAGGGGCTTAAGTGGAGAAGAGGATTACATATAAAACATCAGGAAATGTTTTGGTGTGCTGGAAAAATTTTATATTTTGATTTTGGCTTTCATTAAATAACTGTATATTTTTTGTCAGAACTCATAAAGCTGAACAAAAACGGGTGAATTTTGCTGCATGTAAGTTATACTTTAATAAATGACTTTAAAATAAAAAGTATGACAATACATGATAAATACTTATTGGATTTTGGACAATGGGGGAATGAGCCATAAGGGACATTATTGGACAAATGGGCAAAGTTTGAATATACTCTATTAGCTAGGTAATATCATTGTACTCATATTAAAGCTCCTGACGTTGATTATTTTACTATGGTCATTTAAGAGAATGTCCCGTTCTCAGGAATTATGCACTAAGGTAATTATTATGATTATAGGTACATAATGTCTCCAATTTACCCTCACATTGATTAGAAAGTTGTGCTGGTTTGAAAGAATGTATGTAACCTAGAAAACCCGTGTTTTAATCATAATCCCATTTTGTAAAGGCAGATGTTTCTTCTAACCACTATTCAGTACTGTATGTTTGAAACTTTAATTAGATCATCTCCCTGGAGATGTGACTCAGTTAAGAGTGGCTGTTAAGCTGGATTAGATGAAGACGTGTCTCCACCCATTCCAGTAGGGTCTTGATTACTTTACTGGAATCCTATAAAAGATGGAGCATTTTGGAGAAAACTGGAGATTCACAGAGAGCAGAGAACTATAGAGCCACAAGAAAGCCACAACAGAGAACACCGCAGAATGACACAGCCATGAGAAGCAGAGAGTCCACCAGCCAGTGGCCTTCAGAAATGAAGAAGGAAAATGCCTCCTGGGGAGCTTTGTGAAACAGGAAGCCAGGAGAGAAAGCTAGCAGATGACACCATGTTCACCACATGCCTTTCCAGATGAGAAAGAAACCCTGATAGTGTTCACCATGTGCATTTCTACCTGAAAGAAAAACCCGGAACTTCGCTGGCCTTCTTGAATCAAGGTGTCTTTCCCTGGATGCCTTAGATTGGACATTTCTATAGACTTGTTTTAATTGGGACATTTTCTTGGCCTTAGAACTATAAACTAACAACTTAATAAATCCCCCTTTTTAAAAGCCATTCCGTTACTGGTATATTGCATTCGGCAGTTAGCGAACTAGAACAAAAGTGTATATGTATATACATATACATATGTGTTTTCTGTATGTATGTTTGCATATATACACATTGATGTGTTTATGCCTATGCATAGACACAAATGTGCACATGAACACACATGACACACATATATGTTAGAAAAAAGAAAGGAAGGGAAGAAAAGGGAAAAAAGTTGAGAAGAGAGGAAGGGAGAATGAGAAAGCAATTGGGGCAAAGCATAAACATTGAATTGGGTAAAGGCCATGGAAGACTCTCTTATACTATTCTTGCAACTTTTTACTCTACTTCAAAGACAAAGATAGATTTTTTTTAAAGTGCATAGCATTTTTTAAAAGAAAACGTACATTACTCATGGCCACTTTATATTTTTATTAATTCCAATCTAGGGGGTGTGTGCTGGTTTGAAAGGATGTATGGACCCTAGTAAAGCATATTTTAATCAAAATCCCATTTCATAAAGGTAGAATAATCCCTAGTCAATACTGCATGTTTGAAACTGTGATCAGATCATCTCCCTGGATGATGTGATTTAGTCAAGAGTGGTTGTTAAACTGGATTAGGTGACAACATGTCTCTCCCCATTTGGGTGGGTCTTGATAAGTTTCTGGAGCCCTATAAAAGAGGAAACACTTTGGAGAATGAAGGAGATTTAGAGAGAGCAGAGCAGAATGACACAGCAACAAGAAGCTGAGTCCACCAGCCAGCGTCCTTTGGAGATGAAGAATGAACATGCTTCTCAGGGAGCTTCATGAAACAGGAAGCCAAGAGAAGAAGCTAGCAGATGATGCCATGCTCACCATGTACTCTTCCAGATGAGAGAGGAACCCTGACCGTGTTCACCATATGCCTTTCCAGATGAGAGAGAAATTCTTACTGTGTTTGCCGTGTGCCCTTCCATTTGAGAAAGAAACCCTGAACTTCATCGGCCTTCTTGAATCAAGGTGTCTTTTCTTGGATGCCTTAGATTGGACATTTCTATAGACTTGTTTTAATTGGGACATTTTCTCAGCCTTGGAATTATAAACTAACATCTGATTAAGTTCTCCTATTTAAAAGCCATTTTGTTTCTGGTATTTTGCATTCTCGCAGCTAGCAAACTAGAATAGGGGGCAATGGTGACTCAGTGGCAGAGAACTCACCTGCCATCCCAGAGACCCAGGTTCAATTCCTGGAGCCTGCCTATCCAAAAAAATCCAATCTAATGCACAGGAAACATATAAGAATTGGTAAATGAATGTATCAAAATTAAGGGATATAATTATGGTATCCCCAAATGAACTTTATATATCTATATATGAAAAATAGAAAATTAAAGTTCAAAAATGATGTAATGCAAAATTGCATTGAAAAACATCAAATGACTAAAAATATATCTAGAGAAATATGTGCAATACCTCTACACAGCAAGCTACTAAATATTATTGAGTGAAATTAAATAATATAAAAATAACTAGAGGGTGGTGCAATGGTGGCTCAGTGGCAGAACTCTCACGTGCCATGTCAGAGACCCGGGTTTTTGATTCCTGGAGATTGCCCATGCAAAATAAATAAATAAATGAATAAATAAAATGGAAGAAGAGGCCATAATCATGGATTGGAAGACTCAATATCATAAGGACATCTGCCATTTAGTCCCCAAATTCATCAATAAATTCAAGTATCCCAATCAATTTTGAAGGTAGAAGGAGACAGAAATAGATTCAGAAATGCTATAGACATTTGAAATCTAAGAATAGCTAAGATAATCTTATACAAGAAAACTGAAGTTGAAAACTTACATTATCATTTTATAGCACAATGCATTATGTCTCCGTTCATTAAGGTAATATGGAATTGGAAAAGTGAAACACAAGTAGATCAATGGACAAGAACACAGTCAACATACAGACACAGATATAGATGAACATTTGGTTTGTGGAAAATTGATAAATAATTGCATTATAATCACAGAATGGAATACTATTTAACAATGAGCATGAACCATCTACAATACATGAAAATATGCTGAATTTCACAAATCTAATGAAGAGCAAAAGAAGTGAGGAACAAAAGAGTATGTATCATGTGATTCCATTTATATAAAATAATCTTTTTTTTAACAGCAGAACTAACCTGTGCTGGTAGAACTATAGAAAGTGGATACTCTTGATGGGGGGCAGTCATGACTGGAAGGGGGCACAAAAGGGCTTTGGAAGTACTGAAAAGGGTTATTAACATGAATGCTGGTTATACATGTGCACAGTTTATTAACATGAATCAAAATATAACTTGAGATAAGTGCATTTATCTGTAAGTTGGTTATATATCAATAAATTTTAAATTGAAAAACAAACAGAAAATTTTAGAAAATTAGAATGAATTAAATTAGGTTCTTATATCTCCTTGGAATAAGGTTGGGGAAAACGATGTGGTTGGTAGAGGAAAAGATAATGAGGTTAACTTTGTTAGCATTTATGCATGTTTTCTTTTTTACCCTCTGCAGGGTAAGGCAGATTAAGGTTTGATGGTAGTTGAATGCCTATACTAACATGGAAAAGTGGTCAAAATTAACTGCGCAAACGTTTTCAAGGGATGCCTTTGATATTTTCTGTTATAATGCTCAGGGCAAATCATAGTGCAGTCCTTTGAAGGCTCCTAAAAAGTTGGGCTCACTGCTGGAACACTTAACTTCAATGACCTTTACTGAAGACTTGCCAGGAACTCCACAAAACACTGTGCTGTTTCCTGAAATAAACTGTCACATGGGATTAAAATTCAGTCAGAAGTTTGGCTTTTACCTATAGGTTCTGGTGTGACTTAATTCAACGACAGAACTTTTAAAAATAAAGTACATGCTTTTTGCTGCTGTTGAACCATCGAAGTAAAAAACTAAAACTAAAAATATATTGAAGTCTGTTTCCTACTTTCTTTATAAAAACAAAGAGCTTAAGCTACAAGAGCTTCTAGACATTAGTTGTCCATTTAACCTCCCATTTGCAGCTGCTGTTAACTCTTACTATGCCAAGTCATCTATGAGCATTTAGCACTTTCTAGGCATTTTCTATACTTAATGTATATAATTTTATATATATTATATATATCTAACCTATCAGATAGGTTAAATTGTTCAAGTGAAAATATTCGAAAGCTAATATAATTTTAAAAACTTCAAGATATTAGAATTTAACAAGACCTTAAAGTCCTTCTAAATCCTAAAAATGCATGATTGATGTCAACTTGGGAGAATTCAAACTCACATCTCTCAAACCTTGATAGGTAAAGTGTACAGACAACAATGGTAGTAATATAACAACTAATACTTACTGACCTCTTATTATATTCCAGACACTAGATTATGTCCTTTACAGAAGTTAATCCATTCATTACTCAAACAATTCTAGCAAAATTACTGCGACTTACGGAGACTATATATTTTGTCCAAGGTAATGCTACCAGTAAAGGTGGGGATGGAAATAGAAACTAAGACAGTTTACATCCAAAGCCCTTGCTTTTACCACCGGGCCATAATGGGTATTTTGGCTAATAAATTGCATATACACACACCTATATTATATAGTTTATATATTCCATATGTGTACATGTTCTACATATTATAGTGTTTACTTTGTTCCCAGTGATTGAGAATTTTTAAAAAATCTTGTCATTTTTTAGGCCATAGACAATCCCTCAAAGTACACAGAGATTTTACAGACCTCATTATCTGATCAAAATACATCAAAGCTATGAAATAAAAATGAAACTATGCATAACAATAGCAAGAGGAGGCTTCTCAGTCACTTAAAAATGGAGGAAAAAACACACTTTCCTCCATACTTCTTAAGACACAAAAAAATCAGTTTGGGAACATTTAGGAAATCACAGCTGTCAGTAAACAGCGTATCAAAGGTGTTTGAGCTATTAGAAGAGCTGTCATCAGAATCCAGTTCTTAACTATGTGTTTTCTTCTCCAAATATGAAAAGAATGAAAATAAATAAACTAAACATTTACTCAAGAGGATGGAATTGGAATAGCAAGACAAACCAGAGCAAATGAAAATAGAGGTTAATAAAGATAAAGGCAAAAATTAACTAAACATAAATTGAAAACTATCAGAATGGCTTTAGGTTAAATAAGTAAAATAGGCAGAAAATGTATATAAACAAGATCTACTTTAGATTCAGAGTTTTAAAAAAAATATTTGAAAGTAACACCCAGAACTTTGATAACTTTGATATTCACAATGAAATTGTTTCTAGGAAAAAATACATTATGACCATTAAACCAAACATTGCTGAATGTTATGTTCATCTAATAATGCTACTTTTAAATGGTGTTCTGGAATTTATAAATAAATTTTTAAAGGAGAAATAAATATTGAAAAAGAATATACAAAATCATTATTATGTGATATATATGATTGCTTGCCTGGATAATTTAAGGAAATAAACTGAACATCTGCAGGAACTAATAAAAGAGTTTCCCAGTAGTCTAGGTTAAAATACTAAATGTTTAAATACCAAGAGCCAAAGCCTGATTGAAAATATAGTATTGACAAATATACAATTCAAAATAACATTACAAATATAAAATAACTGGGAAAGTTTTTAACAAGAAATGTGCAGGACTTATCTGAAGAAAACTACAAAACATTAATGAGGAAAAATTCTAGCAATACTAGAGTGAAAGTAAAGATTTCCTGATTGGGATACCTTATTAAATAATAATGTCAGTCATCAGTTAAAATTAATCTATGTACTTAAATCAATCTCATTAGAAGCACCCATAGGAATTTTCTTGTTCTGGTGGGGATAAGAACTTGAAAACTTGGTAGTAGATCAACAAAGTCAACTCCATCTAAGAGATTAGATTAGATTGATGGGAAGGAACAGACTGAGTGCAAAACACAAGCACTGTGAGATAACCCAAAGGAAATTAAGTAGTATCCAAGATTACTATTGTCATATACCAGTAGGTATTTGACATGCGTAGGATATCTCTTATAGGATATGCAACACTTCTTTTTTTATTAATGGTCTCATTAATATGAAGTAATTTTATTTTTATTATTTATTTATTTATTTTAAAATATTGATATTGTAAACCTTAACAAACATACAAACATCTTGAATACAAACATTCTATATATGGTGTACAATCAATGGCTCACAATTTCATCACATAGTTGTGTATTCATCACCATGATCATTTTTTTTGAACATCTGCATCTCTCCAGCAAAAGAAATAAAAAATAAAAAAGAAAAACTCATATATGCCATACCTTTTACCCCTCTCTCACTGACCATAGTATTTCAATCTACCCAATTTACTCTCACCTTTGTTCCCACTATCATTTGTTAATTTTTTATTCATATCTTTTACTCATCTGCCCATACTGTAGATAAAAGGAGCATCAGACACAAAGTTTTCACAATCATATAGTCATATTGCAAAAGCTGTATCATTATACAATCATCTTCAAGAATCAAGGCTACTGGAACACAGCTTTACAGTTTCAGGCACTTCCCTCCAGCCACTCTAATATACCATAAACTAAAAAAGGGATATCTATATAATGCATAAGAATAACCTCCAGAATAACCTCTTGACTCTGTTTGAAATCTCCCAGCCACTGACACTTTATTTTGTCTCATTTCTTTCTTCCCCCTTTTGGTCGAGAAGGCTTTCTCAATCCCTTGGTGCCAGGTCCCAACTCATCCCAGGATTTCTGTCCCATGCTGCCAGGAGGTTTACTCCCCTGGGAGTCATGTCCCATGTATAGGGGGTGGAGGGCAGTGGGTTTGCTTGCTTGTTGGCTGAGAGAGAGAGAGACCACATCTGAGCAACAAAAGAGGTTCTCTGGGGGTGACTCTTAGGACTAATTTTAGGTAGACTTAGCCTATCCTTTGCAGGAATGAGTTTCAAAGGGGTGAACCCTAAGACCGAGGGCTTGACCTACTGATTTGGTTGTTCCCACTGCTTATGCAACACTTAATGGTAGAGGGCAAGACACCTTGTAACAAATATAATAATACATGTATGTTTATGGAGGCAGGTAGGACAGTGATAACACTTGAATGGAGTTTTAAAGATACTTATCAGTTTTCCCGAGTAAAAGAGTGGGAAAAGGTACTCCTGGAAGGTGAACCAGGATATGCAATGATACAGAGCATGACACAGGATGTTTAGGATTAGCTGTATGTGGCTGGAATTCATGAGTGAAAATAGTGAATGCCAAGACTGGAAATGCAGATATGTTCTCATTTGGGAGGGACTTCTCTCTGCCAGGGTGAAAAGGTATGTGTTAAATATTTACATGTACATTTGGGAGGGTCTATATGATTATATAATTTGTGACTAGAAACCTAAGATACTTAGTTTTGTTGTGCTACCAGGACTTACTTTTAAAAAATACTTTAAAAATTCTCTCTCTCTATATATATTTTAAATAACAAACTTTATTTTATTTTGGATAAAAACTTTCTAAAGGCTCTACTGAGGTCATTTCATGAGAAGACTTTGAAGCTGCACTCAAAAATATATTTACTGTTTACTGGACTTGGACTAAAAACAATGCTTATATCCGTTGCAAGCAGTATATGAAATGTGAATAAATTGAATTAATCTATTCATTCCCAAAGTAAGGACTTAATCTTTAGTGTGTTTTGTCTTTGTTCTTCATTAAAGCTAGCCAGCAGTATTAAACAAATTGCAGTAGTTTGAAGTGTCTTTATTTGAGTATACAGTAATTACTAGACTTTCCTTCTAAAAATACTGGCTAACACAGAAGCAGAGGCTCATGAAACTTTTGTCCTTTTAATGTCTCTTAATGGATGTAAAGGGTAAAAAAATCACTTTCATGTGAACAGAGAAAAAAAAGTAAATCACATTGAACATGCGAAATAACTTTCTATGAGATAGATTTTATTTGCGCTCATTATTTTTCAGACAGCAACATTGAAAAATTGATGCATATGAAAATAGTAATTCCCAGAATAAATGAGGGTTTTTTTTTCCTTCATTTGATTATTAATGATAGAAACTAACCCTGAGTCTTAGGACTGGCCGCTGGGTTGCTCAGATTGAGAAGTACAAAGTGAGCTCCTGCTGTGTGGATAAACTGATGACTCACATTTAATATCAGGTTGAGCCAGGAACTCAAATTCTGCCAAGTAAACTCCACAGGGAGTCCCACTTCAACCCACTCATGTTTCCTAATAACAGGACTCTATTTCAACAGTACTGAAATAAACTGTGCTTCACTTTGGCATTTTGATTTGTAAATGAAGGTAACATGTAAAATAATGAATTGCAGTGGTTTCCAGGATAAAGTTTTAAAGCAGCAAGTTAAAAGGACACCTATATTAAGACAATGGCATGTAAGGGGCCTATTAAAAATGAGAACATTTTCATTTTTAATACCTTTATGCTCCCATTTTAGCTACAAAATTATTCCACCTGCAGAACCAGAAAGATAATTCTGTTGCTGTCCATACTATGAAGATGGTGACAGGGCAGAGGGTCATTTAGAAATTTATGCTTGTAAAAAGAGGAGTTTGAAACAGTTTTAATTTATAAACCTTGGGCCAAAGAAGTTTCATGTGATGCAGGCCATGCATTTCTGTGTTTTGACACTGGGATTTAGGCTATCACACTGGTTAGGATTTTTATGACTCCTAAGACATGTTTATTTGAAATCGGTCTAGCTTTGCTTGGTGAACTTTAGACATACAAAAGTACCCCAAGGGCACACACTCACCTCTGGCAGGTTTGTTTCCCATTTTTCCCCTCTTAGAACTCTGGCTCTGCCACTATTGCCACACAGATCAAAAGCTTCATGTTTATTGTCCTGGCCACACGATGGAAAATATATCTCCGGCTAAGCACTGCATTAGGTTTCCTGCCTGAGAAGACAAAATACTTTCTGTTCAGACACAAAGATTGTGCTTACAGGAGCCTTGTGCTCGCATATGAAGCTGCACTGCCACATTGATGGCAAATCCAGCAGCATCTGAAATGTTAACAAATCACTCTTTTGAATTTGTTTCTTTAGTGTTCACATCCCTCCCTTTTCCACAACAGCACTGGTGTCGTTTGAGAAAAGCTTTCTAACTATTTCAGTGCTTGCTGTTCTTCCTCAGAGTGAAAGAGGCATTTGCAAGTGCAAAGAACTGGTCATTCAAAACGCTTTAACTGAGTTTTGAGAGGTGAGCCACAAATAGCCATCACACTTCCTAAGTTATGTGTGATAATGCCGGTGTATATTCAGAGAAGTAAATAAAGAATCCTTTGATTGTCCAGATCCCAAATTCAATGCGACACCAAGGGACACACACAGCCTTACTCAATAGCAGGGTTTCAATTACCAAGTAGAAGCAAATATTTCTGGAGGTCTGTGTGTACATCTGTAGTTATGCTCTATTACAATACAGAAGCAGTGGCTTATTCTAGTTAGAGAGTCTATCTTGTGACCTGAACTCATGAAGAGTTCTCTATTCTACTTTGTTCAATAGGTTGGTTCTATCTAGAGTGAAAATTTGGAATGGTTTAGGAATATGCACACTAAGTTGAACACTCAAGATAAATTAACAATGATTTCTGCTATAGAGCCTTGCTCTCAATTCCTATGGAAAAAAGATCTTAGTAGAGTAGCTAGCTTTATCTTCTTTGTTCTTTCTCTTTTTCCCTCCCCATTCCCCCTTCCAGCAATGACTTATTCTTTGCCTATGACAAAAACAAACCATTTTAATTGTAGAAAAACTCTAAAACTTTAAATATGAAAAACTTCTATAATTATAGAATACCCACATATATATGCCATTCAGTAGTTTAGTCAATATCATCACCGTTTTTGGTTTACAGTTATCTAATGCAACTTTCGTTAAAGGCTAAAACAGTGCTTATTAACATCTTTGCAGGTGGTAAATGCTACTTTAATTTCACTTTAACACTTTCACTGTTAAAGTGAAATTAAATTAAATTCGTAGATTGCTCTGATATGTATGCTGTTGAACTATTCAATAGTAAAACCATCACTTTCATGCCATATGTGTATCTTTGCTGACTGCAAATAAAGACAGTGCTAGTTTACATTTGTTGTGTATAGTTTCAAAGCTATAGTGAATGTTATTTAGCTTTTGAAACAAAGAGTTACAAAATCATTACATTTGCAACTAGAAAATAATTTAAAAAGGCATTTGTTACAACAGAAGAGTGAAAAATTGTTATTGAGGTAAAGATTGGCAGGTTGATAAGATGAGTCAATTCTCAAGGTGAGAGATGCTACATTAATTTGCTTTTTCTCAGAAGTGATTCGATTAACTCATTCATCTCACAAATGTGTGTAATCCACACAGTGACTACCTTTCTCCTGGTCTAATACTGATTCAGAAAAGTATTATAAGGAGCATCAGTGTAACAACCCAGAAAATATCAAAGTAATGTGGAAAATTCTGGAAATTGGTGGTGGAGGTAGCAACAGCATAGTTCTTAAAAATCTCTGAAGCTTCCCATAAAATGGAGAGGACAATTAGGACAGGGAAATCGAAGTTAATGGCATGAACCAGAGCCAAGTATAATATCCTAATATTATCAGGATCTGCGTAGGAGGAAATAGAGAAAAGGCAACTGTGATTCTGATGGTCCTTAGAAATTGAGCATGTTTCTCACAAAAGGCAAGTTCAGGTCCCAAATCCTGGTCTTGTAGGTGTGAATCCATTTGTAAATAGGACCTTTGAAGATGTTATTAGTGAAGATGTACCCAAACTGCATGAGGGTGGCCTTCATCCAGCATGGCCAAAGTCTTACATGCAAAATGAATTGGATGCAGAAAGGAAGCCACAAGGAACAGCCAGAGGCCGGAAGTCAACAGAACCTGAAAGAGGCAGAAGATGTTGCCATGTGCATTGCCATGTGACAGAAAAGCCAAGGACCAAGGATCACCAGCAGCCAGTCCCAGAATGCCACAGTCTTCTGGGAGAAAGCTTCATCTTGCCGATACCTCAAGTCTAGACTCCATCTAACCTCAAAACTATGAGCTGATAAATTCCATTGCTTAGGCCAAGCCACCGAATGGTATTTGTTTTAGCAGCCAGGAAACTAAACAAGCACTGATTGGTGACCCTGAAAAGCTAGTGAAACAAATTGAGAACAGCAGTTAAAACTGGAAGGAGATTTTTCACAATTCAATTCATAAAGGGACCAGGATGTGATAAAGGCTGACAATGCTGAAGAAATATGGGTCCTATAAACTAACAAACTAGCAAATTAAGGTAAAACATCTCACTGAGTCAAAATAGAAATAACAGGAAAAAAATAGATCTAGATAAAAGTAGGGGGCTGACAGGCAGAACAGACAGATAATAGAATGTAAGAGACTAGAAATAAATGTGGAAAATTTCCCAATCCTTATAAAAATGCAAATCCAAGAAACCCCACATACTCCAAACAGAATAAATCTGAATTCCCACTCCAAGACACATAGTAATCAGACTGTCAAATGCCAAAGAGAAAGGGAAAATTCTGAAAGTGGCAAGGGTAAAGCAATTCACCACATAATAGGGAAGCCAAATAAGAATAAATGCTGATTTCTCATCAGGCACCAAGAAGGTGAGAAGGCATTGGCATGATTTAATTTAGATAGTGAAAGAGAAAAACTGCCAGCCAAGAATTGTCTATCCAGCAAAACTTTCCTTCAAAAATGAGGGAGAGTTTAAAATATTCACAAGTAAACAGAGGTTGAGAGAGTTTGTTAATAAGAGACCAGCCCTACAAAAACTACTGTATGAAGTCAAGGAATGAAAAGAAAAGGTAGGAGAAGGAAGTCTGGAGGAAATTCAGAACTGAAGAATATTAGTCAAGTTAACTTAAAAGATAAAAAGAGAGAGAAAAAATAGATCTGACAATTAAAAACCAAATGATGAGATGGGTGAATCAAGAACTGCCTTTACAGTAATAACTATGAATGTTAGTGGATTAAACTCCCCAATCAAAAGATGCAGACTGGCAGAATAGATTTTAAAACATGATCCATCTATATGCTGTTTATAAGAGACTCATCTTAGACCCAAAGATGCAAACAGATTGAAAGTGAAAGGATGGAAAAAGATATTCCACACAAGTAGTAACTAAAAGAAAGGGGAGTTGCTATAATAATATCAGACAAAATAGACTTTAAATGCAAAAGTTTTATAAGAGATAAAGAAGGACACTATATAGTATAAAAGGAGTACTTCAACAAGAAGAAATAACAACCATAAATATCTATGCTTCTAATCAAGGTACCCCAAAGCACATGAAGCAAACACTGACAAAATTGAAAGGAATAATAGATGACTCTGCCATAACAGTGGGAGACTTCAACACACCAGTCTCTCCAATAAATAGAACAAATAAACACGAGATCTTTAAAGACTCCAGCAGAATATGAAAACCTAAATAACATGATAAATGGATTAGTCCTAAATATAGAACATCCCAAAACAACAGGATACACATTCTTCTCAAGCGCTCATGGAACATTCTCAAGGGTAAACCATATTCTGGGGCACAAAACAGGCCTTAATAAATTTTAAAAGATTGAAATTATACAAAGTACTTTCTCTTATCATAATGGAATGAAGCTGAAAGTCAATAACAAACGTAGAACCAGAAAAGACAAAATCGTAAGGAGGTTAAACAACACACTCTCAAACAATCAGTATGTCAAAGTAGAAATTGCAAGATAAATCAGTAAGTATCTTGAGATGAATGAAAACAAGAACACAACATATCAAATCTTATGGGATAGGTGGTGCAACAGTGGCTCAGTAGCAGAATTCTCGCCTGCCATGCCGGAGACCTGGGTTTGAATCCCGGTGCCTACCCATGCCAGAAAAAACAAACCTATGGGATGCAGTGAAGGCAGGGCTGAGAGGGAAACTGACCGCCCTAAACTCTTATATTGAAAAGGAGGAAAGAGCTAAAAACCAGGGACCTAAATGAACAACTGAAGAAACTGAAGAAAGAACACAAACTAATCCCAAAGCAAGGAGAAAAAATGATGTAAAGATTAGGGCAGAAATTAATGAAATGGATAATATAAAACAATAGATAGAATCAATAAAACCAAAAGTTGGTTCTTGAGATCAATGAATTTGGCAAACCCTTTGCTAGCCTGAAAAAGAGAAAAAGGGAGATGCTGCAAATAAATAAAATCAGAAATGAGAAGGGGGCATTACTACAGACCCCAAAGAAATAAAAAAGATTGTAAGTGGTTACTCTGAACCCTACTGTATACCAATAAGCTAGACAACTTAGATGAAATGGACAAGTTCCCATAAACACATGAACAACCTGCACTGACTCGAGAAGAAATAGAAGACCAACCAAACAATCAAAGAAAGAGATTAAATCAGTCATCAAAAATCTACCAAGAAAGAAAAACACAGAACTGACAGTTCCAAAAGTGTTTTACCAAGCATTCCAAGAAGAATTAATACCATTCCTACTTAAACTCTTCCAAAAAATTGAAGAAGAGGGAATGCTATCTAACTCATTCTATAAATCTAACATTATCCTAATACCAAAGCTGGATAAAGATACAAGAAGAAAGTTTTCATTCATTAGAGAACCAATCTCTCTAATGAATATAGATGTAAAAATCCTTAGTCAAATACTCGCAAATAGAATCCAGCAGCATATTAAAGAATTATACACCATGACCAAATGTGTTTTATTCCAGGTATGCAAGGGTGGTTCAACCAAAGAAAATCAATTAATGTAATACACCATATTAATAAATTACAAGGGGAAAATCACATGATCATCTCTATTGATGAAGAAAAGACATTTGACAAAATTCAGTATCCTTTCATGATAAAAACACTTCAAAAGGTAGGAATCAAAGAAAACTTCCTCAACATGATAAAGGGCACATATGAAAAACCCACAGCTAACATCATACTCCATGGTGAGGCTGAAAGCTTTCCCGCTAAGATCAGGAACAACACAAGGATGCCACTGTCACCACTGCTATTCAGCATTGTGCTTGAACTTCTAGCTAGAGCAGTTAGGCAAGAAAAAGAAATAGCAGATATCCAACTTGGAAGTGAAGAAGTAAAACTATCACTATTTGTAGATGACATGAATCTATATTTTGAAAATCCAGAAAAAAATGACAGCAAACCTACTTGTGCTAATAAGTGAGTTCAGCAAAGTGGCAGGATACAAAATCAACAAAAATCATTGGTATTTCTATACACTAGTAAAGCAGAATTCAAGGAGATAATCAAGAAAAAAATTTCTATTTACAATAGCACCTAAAAGAATCAAGTATATAGGAATAAACCTAACCAAGGGTGAAAAGGACTTGTACACAGAAAACAACAAAATTTTGCCGAAGGAAATCAAAGAAGCTCTGAATAAGTGTAAAGACAGTCCATGTTTATGCACTAGAAGGCTAAATGTTGCTAAGATGTCAAATTGATATACAGATTCAATGCAATACCAATTAAAATTCCAATACCCTACCTTACAGAAATGGAGAAGCCAATTATCAATTTTATTTGGGAGGAAAAAGGGCCTCAAATAGCCAAAGACATCTTGAAAAAGAAGAATGAAGTGGGAGGCATCAGGCTTTCTTACTTTAAAGCATCTTATAAAGTCATAGTGGTCAAAACTACATGGTACTGGCATAAAGATAGACATATCGATCAATAGAATTGAATTGAGAGCTCAGCAGTTGATTTTTGATAAGGTTCCCAGGTCCATTCAACTGGGACAGAACAGTCGCTTCAATAAATGGTGTTGAAAGAACTGGATATCCATAACCAAAAGAATGAAAGAGGGCCTCTATCTCATACCCTATTCAAAACTTAACTCAAAATGGATCAAAGACCTAAGCATAAGAACCAGTACCATAAAACTCTTAGAGGAAAATGTAGGGAAACATCTTCTAGATCTAATGATAGTGATCGTTTCTTACACTTTACATCCAAAGCACAGCAACAAAAATAAAAATAGATAAATGGGAACTACTTAAAATCAAATACTTCAATGATTCTCAGGACTTCAGCAAAAGAGTGAAAAGACAACTGTCTCAATGGGAGAACATATTTGGAAACCACCTATCTGATAAGGGTTTGATATCGTGTATATTTAAAGAAATCCTACAACTGAATAATAACAAGACAAACAGCCCAATTAAAAAATGGGCAAAGGACATGAAGAGACACTTTCTCCAAAGACATACTGATGGCTAAGAGGCACAAAAAAGATGCTTAGCTTCACTGGCTAATAGGAAAATGCAAATTAAAACCATAATAAGATACCATCTCATACCTTTTACAAGGCCACTATTAAACAAACAGGAAACTACAAGTTTTGGAGAGGTTGTGGAGAAATTGGAACACTTATACACCATTGGTGGGAATGTAAAATGGTACAGCTGCTGTGAACGACGGTTTGGTGGGTCATCAAGAAGCTAAGTACAGAGTTGTCTTACAGCCCAGAAATTCCACTACTCAAGGATATACCCAGAAGGTCTGAAAGCAGGGGCATGAACAGACATTTGCACACCAATGTTCATAGCAGCGTTATTCATGATTGCCAAAAGATGGAAACAACCCAAGTGTCCATCAGCAGATGAATAGATAAAGCAAAACACCATATAAATATTTGACAGAATATTATTCAGCTGTAAGAAGCAAGGACATCCTGATGCATGAGTCAACATGAATGAAACCTGAGGACATTATGTGAAGTGAAATCAGTCAGACACAAAAGGGCAGATATTTTATGATCTCACTGATGTGAAGTAACTATAATATGAAAATTCAGACATAAAATATAGAATATAAGTTACTGGGAGATAGAATGAGGCTAGGGAATGGGAAGCAGTTGCTTAATATGTGCAGAATTTTTAACTGTGCTGAATTTATATGTTTGGAAAAGAGGTGATGGTAACAAATTATGGTGAGACTAATGAACAGTGCTGAGTAGTGTGCTAGTGTTGTGGAAAGGGGAAGTCTAGAGTTACATTTATCATCAGAAGGAAAGTTGGAGGTTAAAACCGGGAAAGTATAACACAGTGAATCTTGTGGTGGACAATGTCTGTGATTAACTGCACAAATATATAAAAGTGCTTTCATAAACTAGAGCAGATGCATGACAGTATTTATAAGGAATTAATAATATAGAGGTAAATGGGGGGAAATGTACCTATTGCAAACCATGGGCTATAGTTAACAGTAATATTTTAATATTCTTTCATTAACAGTAACAAATGTGTCACATCAATATCGTAGGTAATAATACAGGGGGATAAAGAGTATGGAAGGATTAGGGTCTTCTTTTTAATTTTTATTTCTTTTCTAAAGTAAGGGAAAATGTTCTAGATTTGATTGATCATATATGCACAACTATGTGATGATACTGTGAACCAGTGATTGTATACCTCAGATGGCTTCTATGAGGTGAGAATATACCTCGATATAATTGTATTAAAAAATAAAAATTAAAAAAAGTAAGAGACTGCTTTTATTATCACTTTGCAAAAGCAATGGAAGAAGAACTTTATATCCATGAATCTAGGAGAAGTTATTTTGGCCTGCACTTTCTCTTAAATATGCAGGAAAATTCATTTAAATTACGAATATAATCTCAATAAAGTTAGAGTTGAAATCTATAAGTTTTTATTAGAAAAAAAGACAATAAAGAAGAGAATAATGTTGCTATAAAATTGAAATCAATACAGAAAAATAAGTCCACAAAGCAAAGAAAACTGTAATCTAATATTTCAAAATGATAAATTTTTTTAAATGATAGAAATTATAATTAAACAATGAAAATTAGAGTTAGCTGATTGGAAGAAAAAAGTAGTTTTGAAAGGGGAGGTGATAAAACTCTGAAAATAATTAAAAAGAAAATTTTAAAAACTTTAAAATGAGAACTAGACTAGATTGAACACAAATAAAAGATGGAATAGAGAAAAAATAAAAATTAAAAGGGGAAAAATGAAGAAATATATTTTAAAAAGGACACAACAAAAAAAGAACCAATGTATATATAATTGGACCTGAAGTAGAAAAACAAAACAACAGAAGCGAGCAAATTATAAAAATTAAAATTAAAAAAATATTTCCCTTTTAAAAACTTGAAACTGCATTTTTAACATGCTGAACAGTATACCTGGGAAAACCAAACCTGAATGTTCGAAATTAAGGCATATTCTAGTAAAACAATTCTATTTTAAATAAATAAAAAGAAAAAGTATTTGGTCATCTAGACAAATGACCCATATACTTATAAAATAATAAAATTGTCACCAGACTTTTTTGTAACAGTACTTTACACCAGGGAGGGAAAATATGAATGAAATAATTTTTCATCCAGCCAAACCTATATCCAAGAATAAATTCTTTGAAGATATCTTTATTAACATGCAGGAATTAAAAAATTATTGCTCATTTCCTACTAAAGAATGAACTTGATACAGCCAAAATGCCTGGAGAGACATGAAACTAAAAATGACAGCAAGCAGTAAATATATATCTTCTTGTTGATTCAATGCTATATTTCTGATTATAAGGAGGACAGTTTACTATAATATAGTATGCAATGGACAAATGCTTTAATAACAACGATACAACAGAACTATCAAAATAGGGGATGGAAAGGCATATTAGGGTTCCCTAGGGCAGTAGAACTGGCAGGAGATACCTGTAAATATTATGAGATTTGGTAAACAATTTACTCACACGTCTGTGGGGATGCACAAGTTCAAATTCTGTAGGGCAGCACAAGCTGGGAACTCCAAGGAGAAGCCAGCTGTCTGAAGTAGAGATGAAAATTCTCCCTTCTGACTGCTGAAATCATTACCTCTCCTTTTAAAGCCATCAGCTGACTGGATGAGGCTTCTCATTGTTGAAGACAAAATCCTCAGTTGATTGTAGGTGAAATCAGCCATCGATGCACTCAATTTACTGATGACTTAAGTCCACAAAATTTCCTCAGAGTAATAATCAGGCCAGTGCTTGCTTAACCAAACTGGACACTATCACCTGGCCAGGTTGACCGATGATCCTCACCATCACAGAAGGAATACATGAAAAGTTGAAGACGCTTTCTGATTCCTTATAGGTATTATTGGGCAGAAAAGACTGTTGAAATAAGATGCTGTAGAAAGAGCACCTTAAAAAAAAATAAAAAGAGTAGAGGAGATTACCAGTGTCAAAATTTCCCCCATAAAATGGAATAAACAAACAGTAGATAACAAGGATTGTTATATAATGATATTAGAAAGAAGAAAGGGGAGGAGGAGGGGGGTGAAAGGGAGGGGAAGAGGAGGAAAAAACAAAATGAAAAAAACAAATAAAATAGATCACACAGAGCTAGCCTATATGCAATATATAAACATGACACGTTGAAACTAAGTCACACATAATCATTCCAATGAATGCAAATGCTTAATTCATCTATTTGAAAAAAAAAAGAATGTTAGATTGGCTACATTTAAGACTGTGCTTATATGACACACACAAAGATATTAGAAAGGTTTAAAATTGAGTTTAATGGTTATGTCAAAAATCTTTCCAGAGAAAGAATATTTTGACACATTGTAGCAGATCACATTAGATTTCCCTGCCCTGCCTACTGCATCTCACACAAACAAATCTAAAGTATTAAAGATCTTTTTTGATGCTACTGTCAAATCATGGAAGAATATATTTAATAGTATAGCCTTTAATTATGCATTTTCTATTTTTAAAACGCTATTATAATAACTTCTGGGCAGTTTTTGACCAAATAAAGTACAATTACCTATTTTTCTAAATCAACGAAATTAGGAAGCTTTGTCTACAAGTCAAACATGATGTTTAGAAATATAGCATAGGCTTTATAATGGTGACAGATACATAAGTATTCTGCCTTGTGTCTATATTGTCCTAAACAAGGGCCAGATATGAGGGAAAAATGGCCCTACAGCCAGTTACAGCGACCTTATCTCATCATTTTATTTCATTCACAGCTGATGTTTTGAATTCTTGAACGAACACGTAGCAACCGAATTTTCTTGTCCTTGTCTCTATTTTTTATGGGTAGGAGTTCTGAATATTTTGGTGATGTCACAGTTAATATTGAAATAAGTCTACACTGTGGAGTAAACCTTATAAAGTTTATTACAATAAATGTTAACATAGTTTTTAAAGCATAATATATTTGATCATCTTCCTCCCTCGTTGAACCCCAGTTTGATTTGGCCAAGGGAGGATTTTCTACTCTGTTTTCTCAAATCCTCTTTATTTTTCCTCATCCTCAATCTGTACAATTACCCTGTTCCATGCCTCAGTCTTTGTTGGAATCATGGTTTTCATCAACTGCATAGAAGTCAAATATTATTTCTGCAGTTGGTCAAAGTTAAGATGGACAACACATATCTTTGTTAACTCCTTGGCTGTAACTCTTGGTGTTGCCCTCAACCTGCCGCTGCTAATGCCCACACGTGCAGGAACCCTGAGTGCATGCTCTGTGAGAAAGGCTTTACTCTCTAAACTTTCTCTCTGCACTGAGTAGTGGTACCGAGCTAGTAAAATGGACTATCTTAGTTTTTTTTTTCCAAAAGAGAATAACTTGTAAAAGTTGGATATTTGCTTTAAAGAATGCTTTTCCATTATTTAGAAGTTTTTGGTTCTGTGTAACTATCAAATACTTCTATTTCCTCAACCACCTGAGATTTTACACATCAGGCCCTGTGACATCAACCTCCTATGAACCCAAAAGAACTAGCAAGAACATAATTACATATACACATATATTTGCCTGTGAGGTGTGCCCCTAACCTTTAAAATTGGGGGTAATAAGTATTGCTTCTGAGAGTTAAAATTTGACCGACACACAATGAATCAGAATAGGAATGTGCAAAAGCAAATTAGAAATAGAGTGACTCTCTCCCTTGAAGAATTTGCTGTCACATGATTAATACATAGACTTATCTAAAGAAAGAACAGTTTCATGGAGAAGAGTGAAATGGGATGGGGTATTTTCAGCTGAAAATTAAAAAAGAAAAGCAATACAGACAGATGTCAACTCTTCAAGTACACAAGTCCAGGGGAGAGGAAAATTTTTGCAAATGGACTCAGGACCGTCACAAAATCAACATAGATACTGTGGAGTGGAAGAGACTGTAGACAATGAATTTTGGTATTCTATCCTGTTGTAAAAATGGTTGCAAAAGCTTATCTTATCATATTCCACTCAGAATTTACTTCTCTAAATCCCTTTTTATCTGATTCCATGGTAACCAAGGAAACCTGTTTAATTTTGATTTCCCATCTGATTCTTACAGGGAGATGCTATACTAATCAAGTATACATTACATTCTGATGCTCTGGAAAGTTATATTTCTTATTGTACAACTTAAAAGTTCTTTCTGGATATGATTTTGCTTAGCATTTAGTTTGACATCAAAGAAATCTATGCTGGCATAGAGTTCTTTAATAAATGATCCTTCTTCTCTGAAAGTTCTCTCTTGAATTGCTGAAGATGAGTACATTCCCAAGAAGTGAATGTATTACAGAGTGTTGATAAAATCAGGATTCTGGGCCTGCAGCTGGCCCTTGGTTATAGATCTTGTTAAATTGACCATTCAGTCAATAACTTTTTATTGAGTGCCTTCTATATATCAAGCTCTGGTCTAAGTGCTTGGAACACATTATAGAATGAAACAGACAATATTCCTCCACTGTGGAGCTCAGACTCTAGGAGTAATTTATTATCATCTGTGAGGCACCTTTCAGGACAGCTTGCTGGTCTTTCCTGAAATGAGTATACACCTCCTGTCCAGCCTGCTCATATCTAATTAAAATACTGCCATGCAGGTGAGCAGCATCTACATCTAGATAACTCAAGGAGATGTTTTCTATTTCCATCTTATTTTCAGAAGTACTTTAATTGAAAGCACTTAAAGCATTTTGTTTCTCTAAAGATTCCAGTTTTTTTCGATTCTCAGGAAATGATTTTTCTTGGAAATTCAAATTCCCTTCTCAAACATTATAATTCATTATCTCCTTGTAATCAGAGTCCTAATCCTCTATGGTATTAAAAATTCAGCTGTGAAAGCATTGTTGAATGCTTCCTCTCTATCTATTTTAATGATAACTTGGCTTCTTCATGCATCAATATTCTTCCAAAGAACTCATTTTGGATTTTTTCACGAAGAGAAGAAAGCACATTTTATGGGGGGGAAAGCTCTTAGATTTTAACAAAAACTCTCTCTAAAGCTTATTGGAGCTAGCTGTTTTGCACTCAGGAGCTGTGATATGTGAAATACCAGTCTCTTAAAGGGCACCAGCAAGTGATTCTTTTAAAAGAGTCTTCAGTTCAGTCCTACACATAAGCACAAAATCCTTTCGCAAAATCAGCAACTTGCTAATTATATGTGATATTTTAGAACTGAGGAATTTCGATTAAATAAACAAGTGAAGTCCAAATTTGTCACAATTAACCTTATATTTATCAATGTATTTATAAAACAGTCCCAGAAAAGTGATTTTCCTTTTATGTTTAGTCTGTTTCCTTTTCTTCCATCTGTCTACTGTGTATTGCTGTTTTTAGAATTCTGTTCCTAGCTCATAATGGACTTCATCCTAATTCTCTCCTTGGGTGATCTTACATACTAAACATTTTAAAAGCCTAGATCAGATGGACCTGTTTAACTTACTGGAAATTTCCCTTCAGAGTACCACAAGTACCTCAAACAACATAACTAAGCTTGAATCCCATACCACCTTCTTATTGACTCCTATTTTGGTATATTCTATCCCAGTTAGTAGTTCCCCTGATACCTCAGACACCAAGTCATTCTTAACTCTTCAATTGTTTTTACCTCATACAGCCAATTCTTTACCAAGTCCTACTCATTTATCCCCAAAATCTTTTTTTAGTCTTCTCTATCTTTTTTTGTCCTTACTATCAACAGCCTAGTCCCTGATTGTCTCTCACCTGGATTATTTTAATAGTCTTTTAACTTAGTACTACTTAAGTGTGATCCAAGGGCTACTGCCAGTCTACAGTTTGTTACCAGGCTGCATCCAGATAAGCACAGAAATTGAGAATTAGCATTTAGAGCTATCATAGCATTTTGACATTTTGGGGCCTTCCAATTATATGAGTGGATTGGTCCCACTCAACAGGCTGTGGACAATTTCAGGATTGTTGAACTCTAACAGTGTAGGCATGTGGCACAAGCCAACTGCTAGTGGTATGCAGTGTGACCACAGTGCACTACCAATTGGGAACTAAAAACAGAACAAGACAAATCAACAAAAACATATCTAACATAGAAGAACCAACCATTGAGCTGCTGCCTTCTTTTTCTGCTCAAAATCTATCAGTGGCTCCCAATTAATCTCAAACATAAATTCCTAACCCCTTGTCATGCATGCAAGATCTCTATAATCTGTGCTTCTCATCCCCTCTATCCCTTCATTGCTCCTCCTCATGCACTTTAATCAACAAAAACTTCATATTTCTTGTGTCCGTAGCAGGCAACATGCTGTCCACCCTCTAAGGCTTTGCTCATACATGTGTCTCATTCTACATGAAGCCTTCCTTGAATACCCAGCCTGGTTTATTCTATCTCCTGTCTTCTCCTATACACCACTGTGTATATGTCTCATGCCATAAACACCCCACTGGGATATCACCATTTACGTTTCAGTTTCCCTCATGAAAAGGCAAGTTCTTTCCAGCTGAGACTGTGTCCTACTCCTTGTTATTAAGCCCCCACATGGCAGTGTAGACACTCAATACAAGCTTGTTAAATTTAGAAATAACTAATGTATATTAGAAAATAGCTAAGATTCCTGGGTTTGAGGCTTACCTCTCGGCTAGACACAAATATTTCCTTGGGTAGACATGTAAGTTTATTTCTCAATGTAGGAGTACCCTCAATCACAAAGACAGGAAAACGGACTCAGTGATTTTTACTATCATGCACAATTTAAGGCCTGCGTTTTGAGATTATAGATGCACTTTTAAACTATAACAATTTCATTTTTTCTTTCATTTTGCAGACATCCCATAATTCCTTGGACCTGCAGAACCATTTAGCAAGTGAAGAAATATTCAATTATTACTATATAAGCCTTCCAATCATATTAACTCTGCTTTCCAATTTCATTGTTTTGCCCTAAAGAGTTCATCTGATAGCTATAATCCATTCGACGTAATAATGAATTATTAGTAGAATTCCTTCCCAAATGGATATTGCAGAAATTTGATTAGCTTGGAACACTGGAAATTTTAAAACCCTTTTTATTTTAAAAGCCACACAGGCAGAAAATCTATATTAGACATTTAATAGCAATTCTAACAGTTGAGAAGCTGTGAAACATAAACATATAAAATAAAAGGATTCCATGTAGCTATGTAAAAGTTATGTAAGTGACAGGCCAATTGGAATTATAAATGTGTTGGGAGTGATGCAGCCAACCACCTTCCCCTTTCTGCCCTATCTCTCTGCACCACACACACACACACACTTAGAGACACACACACACACGCTTGGAGACACACGTCACCTTCCTACCCTACCAGTGACCACCCAGATACAGCACTGGTTACCTAAGGGTAATTCAGTAACATGACACACTCAAGTACTCTGGGTCCTACAGTGTGTGAGATCATTATTCAGAACCCACATACATTAAAATGTTTAAGTATGCCCTGGATTTGATCCAAAAATTATCTCATCAACACTTAACACCCCAGCCACACAGTGAAGCGGCAGGAGAGTGAACGATCACACCGACATCTGAACTGGAGGAGAGACTCAATTGAGACGCGAAGGAGGAATGGATTTCATAACTACTCCGTGGCCACAAGTAGGCTCCCGTCCTACCCGCGCGGTGAGCCTGCAGCCGCTATGGAAGCCCACGCCAATGGGCAAGTGTGCATGTCTCCACAAAGGACTTTCAGCCTGTGATTGCTAGAGGAAAAAAAATTTGGAAAGAGTGAATGCAAAAGGAGTAAGGGACAAGAGGAAATTATCCAAGAGAACACCGACAGCTGCCTGAGGGGGAAAGGGACGAGATGAAAAATGTAGAGCAGATCTGCGTTGTTAACACTAGACAGCTGCATTTTCTGTAAAGGGAAGTAGGAAGGCTTCCTTTCAAACCTTTTAAGATTTAGAGGTCCGCTACAAAAGCAGATTAATATTTGAAGATGTTTAGCAGGAATTGGTTCCTATAATGAATAGGGGGAAAAAAGGGAAAATTTTTGGCATGCTTAAAGCACATAATATGTTGTTCTTTCAAGAAATCTTCCTCTTCAAAGAATATAGACTTTGATTTTAGTCAATTGCTCTAGACTAATAAGAACACGCATTCACTTACAAACTAGAAAAAGTTTGAAAGACTAGCAAAGTTGTTATGATTGGTTTTCTTTCATGACGCTTAAAAATGTACTACATGTTTATGACTTTTAGGCATATTTATTAAGTGTTGGTGACTGCATGAGAATTGGAGATAAAAGGATGAACAAGATGATCTGGCCCTGGTAACTTTTATAGTCCACTGAGGAATATAGGCAAAAAAGCAATCACAACAAAGTGTTATAAGTGTTACAATAGGGAGATACTGAGTGCTATAAAAGACATGGTGGGGGAGGGTACAAGGGTAGTTCAGTGGTAGAATTCTCACCTGCCTTGAGGGAGACCCAGGTTCGGTTCCTGACCCATGCACTTCCCAAAACAAACAAACAAGCAAAACAAAGAACAAAAACAAACAAAAAATTTAGCAAATGCTGCTGCAATAAGGGATACTCACATGGAAAAAGAATGAAATGTGACCCCAGCCATACAACATACAAAAACAAAAACACATGAGAGGAAGTCCTGACACAGTGTTAAGGTGACAGGAAAATGAAATCAAGTGGCAATATTTTCCTAAAATATGGAAGATGAATAGCAATCACACAAGGAGAAATATCAAAGTGGTTTTTTGTTGTTGTTGCTTTGTTTCATTTTTAAATATTAAAGGATAACTGGCCAGAAGCAAGAAGCAGGTGAGGGAGGACACAAGAGAGAGACAGAGAGAGTGAGTGATTAGCTTGGCTAGAGTGTTGATGGGAAGGCGGGACGTAGTTTGAGGTGGCCTGGGGAGGAATGCAGAGGAGCGGGTCAAGAGAGGCCTCGTAAGGTGAATGGCCATATAATTTATCGTGCAAACCCTGACACTTCTGAGCATGAGGATGCGCTATTAATAATTAGGTTAGGACTGGGCATCAATGAAGATATTCAGTCATTCCATATAAAAGCTGTAAGACGGATTCAAAACTGAAGGATGGCTTGCTTATAGTAGCATCTTTATAAACTGAATTTTAATGGAGAATGGTTTGAAGAAAAATAAAGATGGGTGTTGGGAGACCAGCTGGGAAGATTTTAGAGTAATCCAGATAAGGGATGATCATGATCCTGAACTAGAATAGTTTGGCAATTTGGAGTAAGATGGATATACCAAGATTTAGAGGAAGTGGAAGTAAGAATAATTGGAATTGGTGGGGCAGAGGGATTGAACTGGGGAACATTTAGAGGTCCAGGACCATTCCCAAGTTTATACCTTGTGCAATTAGGAACGAAGGAATACCCAAATTTGGAAAATGGTATAAAGGGGTATTAGACTTTTTTTTTTTATGTTGAGTTTGAGGGGCCTGGTAAATTTTCATGAAGAAATGTTGATTGGATAGATTTCAATGTCAGGAGATATAAAGTGAAGACCATTGACTGAAGGTTTTAAGTGGAAAGGAATGGTATTTTTAAAGAAGGAAATATAGAAGAGATAGTAGGGTTTTGGACAGAGAGAGCATTTCCAAGATTTAACATCTAGGTGAAAAAGCAAGATTGGCAAAGGAGGTAAGAAAGAAGGCCAAAGAGATCTGTTAGTGAAAAATGCTGAAAGCAAGGTCAAGTATAAAATGGATTCATTCAAGACAGGGCTTTCGGCTTGCCGTATATTTTTTCTCATTATTTTCTCATTATTTTCTTCATTATTGCTTTGTTCGATTTTATCTTTTGCATTGGTTAGTTAGAAATTTATCGTGATTTTAATTACATTAATAGTAACTGGATTACATGTAAATATGCATAATCACCACTTATCTAATTACTAAAAGAAAGTAAAAAATAATTTTAGCTCCCTTTTGTTAATCAAAGACTATAACTTGTGTACGTTGTGGAGTGTGTTTTGGCTTGAATTTCTTCCTTCTTTTTGCTTGTCTTCATTTATTTAATCTACAATTGCAAATTACATATATCTCTACTAAATTGCCTACTAGCTATATTACTATTTTCTCCTTTGTATTCTATTTTGACCCCAAAATAACAATTATTAGGCATTTAATCAAACTCTCTCTCTCAAAAATAATTATTTTATTTCCTTTTACCTTCTGAAAACTGACAGATCTGGATATAAATATTAACTCTTGTTTATACTAATAGTGTGCACTTATGCAACCAGATAAATTCTATATGGTGCTTTTTTTTTTCTGACTGTGCATATATCCAGTTTTATTCCAAAGTTCTTACTTTCCTCATAAGGGGAAAGTGCTTTTTAAAAATGGAAAATTTCTGACATTAGGTAGTGTTCAGAAAGTGTTTTTTTTCTCTCTTTCCCCTTATTTTGTTTTTTTTCATTTGTTTGTTTTAATTTTACTGTCAGTCTGTCTCTACTGTAATATCCTAATTCTTGAGTTCTGCTCTTGATTGAGCCTCCTGGCCACATAGAAAATATTGGTAGGACAGTGTTGGCACAATGTTGGTACATTTTCCAAAACCTTGAAGGTTGGAGTAAGTTTTTACAAGACAATAAAATAATTAGATCTTAATTGCATCTTCTATCAAATCTCTAAAGATATTTCTTTATTATCTTACAGAATTTTTGCTGTCAAAAAGAGAAATTTGAGACCGATTTGATTTTGCTCCTTTGAAAATCACCTTTCATTCCTTCTGGATGCCAACATATTCTTTAATCTTGAAATATAAGCATTTTATTGTTTTTTCTTGCATTATTGAGCTAAGTATGTTGGTTTTGCTTCAATATTTTTGAGACCTCCAGGACTCTCATATCAGTTCTTTTTGACATCAGCGAAGTTCTCTTTACCCATACAATGGATTGTTGTTTCTAACCCATGTACATTGCTCTTAAGTATCATTTTTATTTTTGTAACCTGGATTTTTATGATTTGCCGTCTATTATTTCCCCTTGCATCATTTTCCTTCTCATTAGGTTGTCTGCCCAGAGTTTGTTTTCTTTTTTGGCACTTATTCTGCAATATGGTGTAATTATTAGTATTTCCAAGGTATGTTTAATTTTGTGCTCTTTCTCTTAAAATTTAATTAGCCTTTATAGAGGAGACTAGGAGAAGAAAGTTGAGGGGGTTTTAGCCTTAATACATCTATTTTTTTTCTGTAAACTAGGAGACAAGACAACTGCTTGAGAATGAAGGTAGGCAAGCATGGATAGAGAATTTGAGATAATTAGAGAAGTAATGGTATAGTTTTAGAGAGGAATGGAAAAGGGAATTAACCAAGACAAGAAAAAGAGGAGCTGCTCAAATAAAATATTTGGCTAAAACTGAGAACCATAAATTTGTGGTTTCTGCCTTCAGGGAACATAAAATCCAGTTGGGGAAAATGAGAAATACTCAAACTATTTCAACCCAAACAATGTGCATTACATGATTGTGAATAAGCAATACAGATAAGTTTATAACTCTGACTTTTCCTTTTTGATGATAATTAGACATTCCCAAATATACAGGGAGAAATATTTCTTTCTTCCATCAAAAAGTCTAAAATCAGAAATAAGCATGATCACATCTCCCTACCAGTCCATCCACTCTCTGATAAGTTTCCTCAGAATCTCATATGTTGGGCTCATATCTATTTATGTAATTTAATATCTTACATATTTTGAAGGATAGACTCTAAACTAATTTCATCTCAATGTCCCAAATACCTTAGATTCTAATCTTAAAATTGAAGATGAATGACCTCTTAAATATACAGTTATTTCCAAATCACACGATGTATATTTGTGATTACTATTTAATCTGAGTTTTTTAGTTTATTTCTAGGAAATGTTACAAAAACAATTACAGAAGCTAGTGGTTTGGTAATTAAACTGGATTATAATATTTATACTGAAATAAGAAAGATTTAAAGAACTATACCATAAAATTATCAAATGTACTACAATATATATTAGAAAGGGAAATTATGTTAATTATACAGAATAATGTACTGTTAATCTCTCGATGCCTTTTAGATATAAAGATTACCAACAAGCGTGTAGAGAAAATTTGCCTAACAATGTGCTTTCCTGCACAAGTAAAGGCAAAACTAAAGAGTTTAGAGATTTATTGAGTCCTAGAGTTCAAAAAAACCTGGGGAATGAAGCAGCAAAAAAGAATGCCACAAACGAAGGAACTTTTGACAAGATGGAATGACACCACAGATTTAGTCTAAAGTCATAGCTGTTCTGGAGAAATTATGATTTTCACTGGCGAATCTCAAAAACAGGTATGACAACCTTTCAGGAAAAAGCAGAAAATCCTTAACAATGCCCTGCATATGTACCATCCATGTATTAGTGGGAAAACATTTTAGTTTTATTTAAAAGGCATCTCCTCCACCACCTTGTATGTAATTAAATAGATTCTAACGATTTAAAAAGACTCACGGATGAAATCAGTTCAGAGCACCTTTGAAACCTATTTGATTCTCAGTTTCACTCATCCCCATCCCATGTTCTGCCTTTGCAACCCTAGGGAGGTAGCAGGGCTGGGGTAAAGGATAGAAAAATCCTAGGTGACCCAGTAAAAGTGGCTTGTTTTAATCCTTTTAAATGACCAAAGACTATGGGCAAGCCAAAAGACTAGGTCACAAAATCTGAAGCAGTTTTCCCCAAAATGGCAGTCTCTTCAGAATTAGAATATAGAGATTTGTTTGAAGGACTCTGGTCGTTGAATAAGTATACAAGCTTCCTTGGACCATGCAACAATTTCTTAAGTTTGCCTAGATTTTGCATGCGTACAATATTTAACTTTCCTAGTGCCTTAGGTATATTGTTCCTGAGTGCTATTGTGAGGAATTATCCCTCACATACAAGTAAATTCATGGCTCTGTTTCACATTTTACCTAAAATAATGTAAGAAAATTGTCTTCAATCATGAATCTGAACAACAATTTTTGTAACTTTATTTTTACTGATACCACTATTAAATAATTATCCTAATATTTCCACTTGTCACATAGACTTCATGAATTGAACAGCACCCTTTTGTTCTCTTAACCTTCCCAGTTACATTTCTAAGAGAGTTTTCTGTTCATGTTGTTTTTTGAGGTGAGTAGGCAATTTACTGGACTGTTTTATATTTTCTTTTGTTTAATCTAATTTAAGACTAAACATATTTCTGGAACAGACTATTGCAAAAGAATTGTGTTAAAAGCAAAGTATCTAATAAGTTCTTCAATGCCTATGCAACAGCTCACTATTAAAACATTTGACCAGGGTATTAAAATGACATACAGAGTGATGTTTATTGCTCTGGGGTAAAAAGCCCTGCCTGTTGTTTTTCCAGAAACTCTTTGTTTCGTCTCAATGTCTGCTTGGATTTTCTCCCTGATTTGATTTCCATTCCTTGAGTCCAGGCCTCCTAGATGCTCCATCTATGATCCACCCACTTCTTGACATACATACATCAAACAATGCAAGAATCGTTAGAGTATATTCTTTTTAAAAACAGGTCTGGTACTTTCTTGGCTCTTTTGTAACTGTTATTATTGGAATTTTTACAATTTTATGGAATTCAATGGGACCCTACAATTTCCTTGAGTGTAGGATTTCTTCTTTCCTGTGTTTTTATGCCACAAAACTGAGTTTCAAAGAGAAACACGAGAAACACCCTTCTCTCTGCAAGAAATAAAAAGGCCTCAGCAAATTCCTAATCTAATTAACATCTTTAACAACTTGGACAATAAATTGACTGCAACTGCTCTTGAAGCTCTGTGCCACCTTGTTAAGCCCCTTTCCAAGACTGCTATAAATCAAAGGAGAAATGCTAAGGTTGCTGCACATGTTTGTTGCTTGTTCCAATGTGAAAGGCTGATTGCTTTACCAACTGCTCATTTAGGCAGAACATTTTTTTTTTCAGCCTTGTTTAGGATTTCAAGTTTGAAAAAGAGGCCCCTGTGAATACACAGGATTAGATTTTGGCTCCAGTTCCTTAAGCCAAAATGTAATAACTTGGTCCTTTAGCTTCCTATAGATTGTCTATTTTTTTTTTTCAAAAAGAATGATGGACACTGGCCTAGATATTTGATCAGAACATACGTCATGCTACTGAAATTCTGCAACTCCTTTTTTATCATGAATACTGATGAGATACCTGTTGGGGAAATCTCAATCCACTCTGTAGATGTGATAATGGCATTTGTCAAAATCACTGGGCTATCATTTATATTAATAATATAATATTATTATATTATTTTATTAATATAAATAAATATTATTTATAAATTATAAATAATATTTATGTATTATTATTTTTATAATTTCTGTTTTATTTCTTAATTCCAAGCTAAGCTTTATGCACAACTGAAATTCATACACAGTAGCAACTACTTGTTAGTCATTTGAATCTAAAGTTAGTCCATTTGAACTCACTACATCTTTCAGACATTTAATACCTCAGTGGACTTAGCTGAAGGACCTCATGTTCCTTTTCATTAGTTCATTTGTAGAGTATACACATGGCACACGATATATAGTTCAGTTCATTTGTAGAGTATACACATGGCACACGATATGTACGTGGCCATAACCTTGGGATTGCAACTATATTTTTTTATATACATCAAATTAATGAGATCCTTAAGGACAGATCTTAACCTGGTATTTAAAAAAATTAGGATTAATTATTTTAAAGTCTAATTCACAAAGAGTCATAGTTATTGTCACACAATATAAAACCATCAAGTATCTCAGGTGGAATTTAAAAAAAAAATAGTCAATTGTCCTGCCTGTGTCAATAGAATAATAGAGAAAGGTTGTTTGGTCTGCTCACAAAAGAGGAATCACAAAGATAAGTTAAGAAATATAGTTTACCCACTCATAACTAAAGAAATATGAGCAATGACATCCTTGAACAATCATTTTATGTTTATTGTTCTACAAAGACATATATAAACGATAATAAACAATGGCAGTAAAGTTGGCGTTTTCATATACTGTCCATGGTATTAGCCAAGGTTGCAATTTTTGGAAGCCAATTTCACAATATCATAATCTAGTAATTCCATATATGGTTATCTATCACATGGAAATAACAGGAGATGTTTAGGAAAGCTTTATTACAATTGCTAAAAATTAAAAACAACAAAGTGTCTGATGATAATAAAGGGGTAATTAAATTATGCCATTTCAACCACTTGGCATATAGTACAACCATTAAAATGATGGCTATAAATATTTATGTTACATACCAACATGGAAAGGAGCTTATGATCTAATATTAGGGAAGGAAAAGGCAGAATAAAAATTTCATGCATACTCTAATTATGATTCTTTTAAAATACATATGAAAAAAAAGATGGGGAAAATATCCCCCAAAAATGATAACTGCTGTTTTGGGGTACTGTTTTTGGATATTTTTCCTTTTCTGCTTTCCCACATTTCTGTAATGTGGTTATATTACCATTACTTTTATAATATTTATTAAATAACCAAACATAGTCATTTATTATTTTTGGATAGGTAAGGAGAATCTCAATGAATGTAACTATTTGGTGAAAATGGTCTCTGTCCAGCACCCCAATATTCCACAAGTATGCCTTTGTTTCTGAACTGTTTTGACGATACACAGAGGGAGAGAGAGAAATATTAAAAATAAATGAGGCCAAGCCTACATGTCATTTCAGGAACAGCTGATGTGCCATGAGGATAAGCTGCTCATAATGGCAGAAGATTTCACAGACTGACTCAATTGAATCTGTTTCCACATCTTCAGGATGGAGGTTAGAAAATATTTTGCAAAAATATATTTTCATAAAGTGTCTTATAAGATATGAATTGAATCTTGTGAAAAGTCTGATGTTTAAAATGGGAGGTAAGTCAGCCAAGGGGCAGCCTGTGAAATACCACCGCTGAGAAATGTTTTCAGTATAATTTCACAAACCTTCAAAATTAGCATTTATCCTTTGGGATTAGACATGAGAAGTGGAATCTACCAAGATTGTGTGTCTGTATGAGCTCCTTGTTTGTTGATAAGTTTTGATGGGATGTAATTTCTAAATTTAAGGCTCCCAGATAGATATCTGCAGTTTCAGGGAAAAGTCTGTGATTTGCTGTCTGCATTCCCAGCTGTATCGTATCCCTGGCTGTAAGCCTAGCTCGCAGGACCAATTTGAATAATTTGGCCCCCCTGGGAGAATAAAGGATTAAGCTTTCCTTGATTTTCTGTATGGAGCCACATATTTAGTGGAATATATGCTTCATGCATAACTACATAAATGAATGTAATGTGTACACAGAAAGATTTATCTTTCTGTGCTCTCTGATAGTTCACTTTCATACATTTTCTCTAGAGGAGAGAAAATACCAAGTTTTGTCCCAGATTCAAGGGTAAAATGCATGCTCTGATAAGTCTGAAGATATGGCACTTTGAAGAGGAAGGTACTTCATTTCTATACCAAAGTGATCGATTGAATTGTTCCACTTCCAAGAGAGTTCCCCCAACCCCAGAATGGAACACCTGTGCCTCTGTGGAAGTGTATATATTTACATGGAATGAAAGTCAACAAGCAGATAAATCACAACAGTTTTTCAGTTTCTCAACTTCTAGGAAATTCAAAGATGTGGAGCCAGGTGTCAAGATTCTATAAGAGTTGGAGAACTGTTGTGGTGACCTCACCTCAGAGTGACATTGCCACGGCCCAGCAGTAGCTGGAGAGGAGGACAACTGCTCCTGCTGGGAGGACCTACGGAAACTGAACCTGAATTAGAAGTCAGAGGCAAGAACTTGGGCAGGCCTAAAAGGGTTTTGTTTTTCCAGAAAAAGCCCTTGAGCAGTTTCATCTGGTTTATTACAAAAGCTACCTCAGTTGAGTACTTCAGTGTAGATTTTGTCTGTGGCCACCGATACTTTTGGCCATGACACATCTTATGTAGTTACTGACTTCTGAACAAAAAGAGAAACGAACTACTTTTCTCGCCAACCTCACACAAGCAAATACTACTACCATGTTTGAAATTCGTTTTTCCTCCTTATTATCTTACACTGCTATGGATATCCTAAGTGGTCATGAATTTGTCCAACTTAAAAATTTAATATATTTCCTAACTGCTTCAAAAACAATTAATTGTACAGAAATAACTTTCTATTCTTGTAATGCGGAGCATGTAGGGTGCAGTTTTGATTTGGAATTCTCATTTTAGTTCCCCTTAGTTCCTTATTGATGCTATGTTTCCCTGTCTAGTGCTTTACGATTAAAAAATAAACATCTAGTTGTACTACCCTCACTTGCTATTCTTCAGGTTATCATTAGTGTGCTTTGAAAGATGTTTTTTTTAAATCTTTTAAGTCTTTATTAATCAGGTTGCTTTGCACCTTCTTATTAGTGGTTACTAGAGAATTAAAGTATCATTGATATCAGTATATTCCAAAAATAACTTCATGTAGGGTTTGATTGCTTTCCTCCAAGGAAGATTAGAAAGGAAAAAAGCTTTGTCTCCCATTCCTTCCATTTAGTGTGTTCACTGATTAACAGCAAAGAAACAGGAAGAAAAAAGGAGTTAGTTTGAAAAAAAATGTATATGCAGCTGATAAATCTGTTTACCCACTCATCTCAATTTTTTCTCTGTTTTATTCATCCGTATCTTTAGTACAAAATATTGTGCTAAAATATTTTGTAAATACATATTGGGTTGGAATGAGATGAATCTATCAGCACATCATTGATACTTAAAACCATGTACTAAATTTCATAAAAGATAAATTGGAATTTTCAGATTTTCCTTCTCAAGTTATACTCCAAACATATAATTTCATGAGATTCTGGGATTGCACTCAACAATGAATTTGGTGGTAAAATATGTAATTTATTGGTCCTCACTGAGCAATTTGCTGAGACAGTAGAACACTTTATAAATACACACACAGCAACAAACTGTGTTTATCTCTAGTTTCCATGAATTGGTCATCCAAACAAAGATCTGCCTGGACTATTTTGTTTCTTAATATGAAAACTTGAAGTCTCAAGCATTTCAATTACTTCTAATGAGAGCTCCTAGAGTTAGGAGGTAAATGAGTGAATCGTTAAATAATCTAATTTAGTGAGGACTTTAAATAATTATGTTCTAAAAGAATGGCTTGACTAGGCAAAGAGGACCACTTACTGGATGATTCCATTTATATGTAATGCCCAGAAAATGCCAATTTAGAGAGACAGAAAATAGATTGATGATTGTTCTGGGGCTGGGGCAGGAACTGGGATTAACTGTAAATGGGCACAAAGGATCTTACTGGGGCCATGGACACGTTCTAAAGTATGATCATGGTGATGATTATTTGGTAAATTTACTAAGCATTACTAGAATATAGAAACAGCTTAATTAAAATGTTTTCAAGTATCATGTTATTTCATTTACTCTTCAATAAAAGGTGTTCAGTTTAAGCTTCTTATACTGTCATTTTACCATCCATAGAGGATGATAGAATTCCAGACACTTGCTGTGCCTTCCCACAATTGGGGACGGCTGTGCATGCTTACTATCCAATTTTAATGACATTACTATAGAACTGAGATAATGTCAGGGACCCAAATGTTCTCCAGAGGGGAATGTCAAATTCATGGAAGCAGGTCAGTCTTGTCTATCCCCAGAATTTATCATGGTGTCATGCACATGGTAAGTTGAATGAATGAAGGACTACCTGAATGTAGAGCCCAAAATAAAGTCATCCATTCTATTTCAGAATCTTCCATGAGTATAGAAAGCTGTCATAAGTAATTCAGGATTTGCTATTCATTCTGGTACTTCACAGTTGTTTAAGATTAACACACAACACAAACATTTGCAACCAAATATTATTTTATCTGAACATTAAAATGAAATGTTGTGCTCCTTCTCTCTCAACAATTAAATATTGCTTTCTTGGAAGGGGTATAACATATAGGCATAATGTTACACCAGCCTACTAGAACACAATGTAAAACCATTTTACAATCAGGGAGAATAGGAATTATTGTGTGTTCTGGTTTATTCATCAAAATATTTGGAAATACCCACTTCCAGTTCAGCTTTTGAGAGTGAAACATTTTCAGGAACAAAATAAATAAAACTCAGGGTACGTCAAGGAATTTATGGATCAAATAAAGACATTTGGTATAAAAACATTAATTCTTTATAATATGAGTTTGACTTATGATAGTCAAGTCTATTGAACAAAAATGATATATGTAACTCAGGCACAGAGTGCTAATTTCATAGTCCTTCTTTCCCCCAGGTGTTCTTGCAAAGGTGTTAGGGGTAATTAACTGCCATTTTTCTCAGTAATTCAGAATCTGCAATGAATCAAAAACCTGTGTGTGAGGGATTGTAGAAAATGGCAACACTTAGTTTATTATGTAGCACATTCTTATTCCAGTTGTTTAATGTTGGGAGCAGTTATCCCAGAATTTATTACGCATGACTATTAGACAATTAGTTTTTTTTTACTTTATACCAGGCATAAATCCACTGATATATACACATACATGCATCTATGCACCCACCTACAAACATGCATACACATTGACACATCACAAAGCTGCATGTTATTAGTTACTCCATTTTAAATATAAAGATAATTGATTAAAACTGCAGTGGTATGTTCTAAATAAGAGCCTCTCCTTTTGAATAAAATAATTTTTTATTGTTCCATTATGCATAAATGGGTATATTTTGAGAAATTATGATTCTCTATCACACATGACCATAGTGTTGTGGTAAATAAAGAATGCACCTCTTTTTTATGTAAATACCATAAGGAAATTGAGACTTCGTCATAAATGAGTAGCATGTGACTGAGTGATACTCAAACTTATACCTGTTTCTCAACTGAGATTAAAAAAAAAACCTGCATCTGCTGCAGTGAATCTATTTGAAAATTTATTTCTAGAAATACCCCCATAATTGGAAGCTCAACGCTCAGCTCATGAGGATATTGCCTGCGCAGGCTGTAAGGAATCAGTTCCTAGTTGTTTTCCGTACCTTTGATCCTGTGGCAGAGGTACTAAAACCAAGAGTTTAGTTCTTAAAACCAAGTCCCAGTCTCTCATTTGTAATCAAAGCCTGCCCTGGAGGCCCAATGTGTGTCGCTTGGTGTCCAGAACCACAGAGGAGTTGCCATATGATTTTCACCTTGGCAACTTCTATCCAGCAGCTCCCACTGGATGCTGTGTTTTTGTTCACAAGGTTGATGATAAGGAGACTATGCCACCACTTTCATAACCCAGCTTATCCCGTATCTAATAGGGTTTTCGTGAGGTAGAGCCAATCCAGCAATATAGAAATTTTGTGCTACCTTTCTACCCCTGATGGACTGAAGTATATCCAGGAAAGGACAGTGGACCCAGAAGACAGCTTTCAAACACACTGCATTTTTAGGAACCTGAGAAATCATTAGTTAAATTGAATAATGCTGAATAATTCTTTAGCATCCTATTTGTTAATGTCTATTTCCCCCTCTATGCTGGAAGCTCTATAAGGAAAAGGACCACATCTTTCTTTTTGTTTGCCATAGCACACACAGTGCCTAGCATAAGCCTTAGTGCATGGAAGGTAATTGATAAATATGTGTTGAAATGAAAAAAAAATCATAAAATTCACTTGCATGAATAGTCAATTAATGTTACTCAGTTACAAACTCACAAACCCCACTGGTTTGGTATAAATGATTCTTGAAGCCTACCAATGTAAAGAGATTCTCCGCTCTATAGATTTGGTGGTATTTGTATTTCCAACTACCCCCAAGTTGTCTATATGACCTTCAAAATAGTGCCTGTGGTATCAGGAGCTCTAAAAAATATCAATTTATCTGTTTCACTTAGTGTTCAAGATTATTTGAACACTAAGTGAAATTTTTTTTGGGGGGGTGGCAAGAAAGGACTGACTTTCTTCGATATTATCTTCAGTTCTGTGTTTTAGATCTATAAGTCTTCAGTGATCTAAAGAGTGATACTCTAGCCTGCTGTATCTCAGTTTACGCCAAGAGTAAGCCCCTCATGCCTGCATCTTACATGAACCAGCCCCTCTTTGAAGGACCATGCTCCCGTGAAGTGGTGGGCACCATTTATCCTTCTCAGTGGCTGCTTGCTAAAATGGCAAAACCTTTTGGAAAGCGAACAGGAATCTTAGATGTGCTCTCCCTTTGGGAAGAGATTCCTTCTATCTTTATTTCTGCCCAGGTGAACATTGGCTCTCAAATCCAAGGTTTGTAGTTCTGAGGATTTATTTGACATTTGCTAAGTACTGACAGAGTCCCCGGCACTGAATAAAACAGAGGAGGCAACGTGCTTCGCTTTCCCACTGGGCTCAAAGTTGAGATAATTACGGTTCTGGGTTTTGTGCATGTTTGGAATTTAAAACTGTTGCTTTGTCAGTGTGTTGATTTTATGGTCAGTCTCAAGAGTAAGTAGATTTCAAAAACATAGCCAGTTGAGAGGAGAGTTGGCTTACTGTTAGATAGAAGTATCTGGATAATAGTAGTCTCCATCCCACAAGATGGTTCTGAAAAGAGGGTTATAATTGACTTAAGCCATTTGTGCTGCCTGTTCTTTTAAACATGTGGCTGGAAATCCTCTTCTGGTCTCTTAGCTCAAATGCTCAAACATATTCTGTAACAGTCATGCAGCCTAGTCCAACACAAAGAAAATATTGTACTTCATCACTTGCCTAGGTTTTCCTACAAGATCAAAAGTGAAAGCTATTTCCATTTGAATTGGAAATTTGCAGTAAATGTTTTCTTGATGGACCTTTTAAGATTTCTGTGTATATTGTCAGAAAGGCAGAAAGTAAAATTGGATTGTGTCTCCTTAAAGAAGTAAAAATGGAACAAGAAATATTTTTTCTGAAAGAGGCATTCAAACTGGTTGGTTGCATAAGAAGCAGTACTTAGAAATGGGAAATAAATTTTAGGATATTCTAAAATCTTACAGAATGAGAGTTTGTGATACTTTCAACAAGGGCTTGTCTTCAGTTTAGCTCAGGTGGATTTATAAAGAAAGTTTGTAAATCCTTTCATAGTGTAAAGATGTTTACAGAGGGTGTGTATGTGACTTTAGAAGATGAAGTGACTCCAGTATCTCTTAAATGTGTTAGAAGTGCCATTTTCCTAGCAGCAATTAAAGTGCAAATGCAAATCATTCTTTAGGAGACTTTTATTAAGCAAAAGATTTGCTGTCTAATTCAAATTTGTAAGAAAAGGAAAGGAAAAGAAATCAATCTTTTCCCTCAAAGTATTGCATAATTAAGAATTTGCCTCAGAAGGGTGCATCTTGTCTCACCTCTCCCTGCCTCCCGCCCCTCTTTATTTATAAGTTCCACCACAGCCCCAAGCAAAAGGCAGAAAAAGATGAGGACCATTTAGCAGTTATTTTTTTCATTATAGTGAGCCCAGAATATAATGATATGCACTGAGGGAAGGAGAGATGAGAATGTTAAATCATTCTGTTGTCTTTTACAGATTTAGTACAATTTGAGGGAATCTAGATCTGGAAGAGAGTCCCAGGAGGTTGACTATGGCTGCCGAGGGTGGGGTTATGGTAAGAGAGATAGAGGGCACCGCCCTGGAACATGTAGGGCTCCGGGTCTGGGGAACCTAATGCAGGAACCTCAGGGTCCTCACTGTGTAGCCCTTCTGGTGTGGGTGGGCAGAGGGGTGGGCACAGTAAGAAGGTAAATGGGCCAAGCATGGGAAGAAGGAAATTTACAGTATTCCACAGAGAGAAAAACACAGTGAGCAAAGTACATTTGAGGTTGGGAGAGGCCACCACAGACCTTCAGCCTGAAACTGTGCCTATGATCTTGTCTTGGCCCAGGGGCCATGTCCACTCGGCTCTAGGCCAAGAACAAAGTTCTGCAAGGTCATTTGCCCAGCCAAATATGATTGGGTACAAAGAGGGTGGAGAGTCAGGAAATCTGCAGTCTCCACTAGAGCAGGGCAGCTAAAGCAGCAATTCCTTCCCACCACGATGCAGAGGGTAAACTATAAGCAGGCTTCAGGCCAGAATTTTCTGGACTGCTTTGGAAATAGTGTGATAGGCTGAGCTGGATGAAGCTGCTTGCTTAAGACCATTCATTGGAACATGAGCAGATGGACCTGAAGAGGCATGGTCCTCCTGGTGATGGCTGAGGACCCGGCGAAGGGCATCTCTGTAGGGACAGGCAAGGTTTTGCTTTTTGTTGCCAGTTTGGCACCATGAACAGGTCCGTTAAGTGCTGAAAACTCATCAGCAGCTGCAGACATTGGTGTCAGCTCTTCTATTTGCCCCTCTGCATGCAATTCTTGAGAATTGCTTTTGATGATTTATGATTCTTCTTCTTTATCTCCAGATACACCTCACCTTTCAGACATTCCAATTTATCTAGACAATTCTAGATTTTCTGGTCACTTCAAGGTTGAAGGAACTGCCTGGAAGGGACAGAGAAATGTGAATGCAACCTGAAATGTTTCTAATTGGACCTTTGAGTGTTTCTTGGAAAACTGCCTTCTATCAGCAGGGCCAGCACTCAACAATATGGTGAAATCTCAGTGTGAAATATGGAAATACAACCTTCTCTTGAGTTATAGTGTCACTGATTACTGTTGTGACAGGCCTGTAAGCTTTAGCAGGCCTAAGTGTTATTAGGGCCAGTATTGAACGTTATGGAGAAAATCGACAGGAAAATGGGCTTTGATGGTACAGGCAGAGCCCCAGAAAGCCTTCTCTGAAATCTCAGGGACATGTGGTCCACCCCCAGTGGAGGTACCTGATCCCCATCTGGTCACCAGGGCCCCCTTGTGCTGAGGCAAAGAGTTCCCAGGAGACATGAGACAGGCCCCGCCACCCTGAGAAACGCCCCCAGTCTGGGCTGAGGAGGATGTCTGAGGCTGAGGCAGAATGTTTATAGGGGTTGAACACAGAGGGTTTCCCACCTCCTTCAATGTGTGGGGCCAGTGGGCGGAGGTGAGAGTGAAGATGGCATGAAATGAGAGGAGCTGGAATGCAAAGGACCATTTTTAGCCCCTCGTATGAGTCACTTCCTAGAAAGTTCCTTTCTACTATGGAGCAAAGTCCATGAAGCAGAGTTTAGCAGCTGAGGAGATGGCCACTATTTATGGGAAAACGTTGGATCATGAATATACAAGGAAGGACGTTCTCCAGAATGATTCCTTCAGCGACTGGCAAAAGGTACCTGCTGTGGGCATGAGGTAGGGGTCCTGAGCTGGCACTCCGGGCCACTTCAGGGTCACTCTTCAGTTAGCTGCTGTCCCTCACGCAGCATTTACAAACTGCGGTGGCCACTGTGTGTTCTGAGGAAGGCACAGCGCCTTCCCTGCTCAGGGCTCTCTCTCAAGAGCACTGGAGGTGGTGGGGCCAAATCTGACTTGCCCTTGCTCCGGGCAAGACTGAATGGGAGGGAGAGCAGCCTTCAGGAAAGGGAGAAAATGTGCTTCCTGGCCCCAGGGAAACAGAAAAATTAGGAGTGAAGCTATTTGAAGATGAGAGCACCAAGATAAGTTTTCTTTTCTTGTGTTAATTGAGTTATACCTCAGGGTGCACTTTTATTTATGTTATCATGGTGTGTGCCCCGCGGGACTCCTGCCCCAGGGAAGACAACATCTCCCTTCCCATAAGTTCCCTGGTGCTCCTTCCCAGGGCATCTTTCCACACAACCACGGCGAGATGCATCCATGTTGTTTGTTCCTAATCAATACATCCACTGGCCCGTTTTCTGCTG